>JAGYYJ010002147.1:0-121131 GCA_019671005.1 Hibiscus mutabilis
ATCTCAAAATATATCCCAACGCACCCCATAACCCAAAATATTGTTTTGGTTTGTATTATTTGCCAAAATTTGCCGGGTTTGTTTGAGTATTTTAAAAGTATTAGTATGTATAATTAATTTTGTCTTTTTTATAGTAACGTGATTAGTAATATATTTTCATACATATTCTTAATATTTTCACAATGCACAAACACTTTGTAAAAAGAGCGATTTGAATCGGGTCACCTATAATGATAATTTTTTTTAATAAAAAAGGCATATATGATAAGATGTGCATGGTCATCACTTTTAAATGTACTTGTCAACAACCTCTAAAGCAAGTGGTTAAAAGCTCACAATTAACACCTTCCCTCCCCTCCCCTACCCTAAGTTGTAGGTTCTAAACCTAGTATGAGTAAATTTCTCCTTCTCCCTCCCCTATGTAAGATTTGTTCAAAAAAATATATATGTACTTGAACCCAACAAGTGATTCAAGTAAAAAAGATAATGGTGTTTATTTTAGAAGATTCAAATTCAAATCACTTTGTGTATAAAGTGTATGTATTATTAAAAAGTTAAAAATATATAAATAAATATTATTTTATAATCACCTTAAATCTATTAAAAAATTCATTTAGTTCGATAAAAATGGCAATATGCGGCATTGGTGTTTAAAGAAATATGTGTGAGCTATGTACTTGAACCCAACAAGTGATTCAAGTGAAAAAGATAATGGTGTTTATTTTAGAAGATTCAAATTTAAATCACTTTGTATATAAAGTGTATGTATTATTAAAAAGTTAAAAATATATAAATAAATATTATATTATAATCACCTTAAATCTATTAAAAATTTATTTAGTTCGATAAAAATGGCAATATGCGGCATCGGTGTTTAAAGAAATATGTGTGAGCATGTGAAAGCCATCGAGATTGGTGGACCGACTCTTTTATCATGGTCCATGATTTAGCTAGACCTCCTTCAGTGCTTTGCATAGAGTAGGCCTCCACAACCACCATCCGAAAGAATCTTTCCCATATTTTATTTGAAAAAAGAACGGTGTAAAACATTTTTAATTAATTACTCAATGCTAGGTAATTAGATTTAAAAACAATTCGTTATTTACTATATATCACATATAAATTAAATTATAAACATTTATTACTATAATCTATTAATGATTCTTTTGAAAAATAATTCATTTTCACTAAAAATTTGATTAGATTACATTATTTGAATAAAAATGACATGTAACACATGTGTAATTAATTCACATAATATATTTTATTAAAAATAAAAATACTAGCTGATATTTAATCATCTTATTTTATTATAATTTGATATAGTTTTTAATGTTATAATGCAATAAATTTATATTGTATTTTTGTCAATAATTTTTAGAACAGGTGGTGGAAAGAGTAGTGAAGGCAAGAATTTCGATATAATAACTCGAGAAAATGGTAATCATTTAACTCTAAAAGAAAGTTCTAATGATCTGGATCTATACAAGCATTTGTGGGTTCAATGTGAAAATTGTTATGGATTAAATTATATTCCCTTTATGGGTTAGACATGAATGTGTAGAAGAAGCAGTATATTGATAAAGAAAATATATTTTTTTTCTAAAATCAAAAGAGCGATTGGGTTAAAAAAAATAAAGGATTTCTAACCGGCTTCTTATCCTATAACAAACATAAATCAATTAGATGACAAAAGATAAGATAGAGAATCCGTTGATGAACCTACTTGTCTTCGAGATCCGTTGATGAACCTTTTTAAGTTGTGGGTTTATTACCCATTTAGAGCCAATTTTCTCTCCTCTTCTAACTATGAATTGCTTAAATAAATTATTATTTTATTGGAAGTAAGTTAAATCAAGTCAAACTAACAGTCTCTTTATTTAATGACAAAAAATTATGTTATGTCATATTAGTTCAATTCCTTATTTTCGATGAAAAAAAATAAATAAAATAAGCTTAAAATGCTGGAAGCAAAACTCTCTCCTTTTTCTAAAGAAGTCCAATTGTCTTTCAAGTAAAAAGTTCAGCCTTATTTTTTTTATAAATATAAAAAATAAACATAAACTTTGATAAAAATATACTGATATATGAATGTTAATTTGATGTGATTATATATATATATATATATAATTTTGAGTTTAATGCCATTATATATATATGAAACTTTAATATTGATTCAATTGCATACATTTTACAAATAAATACATTTATTTGTTTTTATATTTGATATTTGATAAACATAATCATTTGTGCATGATATATATATATACATCAACATAAAATGATATTACGTTGATAATAACATTAATAATTTGTGAAAAATTAATTAAATAAAAAATCCATGCATGCAATCACATAAATTTAAAACTCATGTATCACATTGACATTTTACCAAACTTTATGTATAATTTTAATATTTATTTTAAATTCATTCACTCAATATTTTTTTACCAAAATGATGTTTCGACTTTTTATCTTCACTAATCCAAAAATATTTTTAAATTTAAATGAATGACCTAACCCATAAACGAAATAGAAATTGGCTTAATAGTAAAAAAAACTCAAACTATATTTTTTTTAGATATGTGCTTAAGTATTTTCTAGCTCAAGTAAGTGTCTAATGTTTTATTTTGTAATTATTTTAAGATTTTTTGTTATATACATTAAAAAATCCAGTTAACCAATAATAATATAGCACATGTATAATTATAAAAAAAATTATTTTTTTACAAAAATAATCTCAATTTTATATTTTTCTAAAACCCCTCAAATTCGTAAATTAAAAAACCCAAAAATCCCTAAATCGTTTATACTAAATCCTTAATATCTAAAGTTCATTACTGTCGCCTACCACCTTTGACCTTTCCTCCATCGTCGTCGACCATCAACCACCTCTTGTCGTGCGATACCTTCAATCGCGTTCTTCCTACTCATATTGAGAGAGATTACTCGTCAACCCTTCAATACTTTCACGCTTACAATTATGAGTTTAAAGTAATATTTTTTATGGAAATTGACGGTGGGTTACAAAGGGTGGATGGTGGTCGACGACAACGAAGGAGAGATCGACTGTCGTAGGCAGTGTTAATGGGCTTTTGTGATTTGAGGTTTAGAAATTATGAGTTTAAAGTAATATTTTTTGTTTTTTTAAAATAAAAATTAATAAACACACTACATGTCATACAATGAATAGATGTCTTAAATTTTTAACGGTTGTTAACAGAAATTTCTTTAAATATTTATGGAATTAAAAGTTAGACATTTAAATAAAAAAAACTATAAACATTTATCTAAAAAATTATAGCTTCAACATTTTTTTAAATATTAATCCATTTACAATGATTACTGCAAAATGACCAATAAAAAAACAGTGGATAAGAAAGTGATTTGTTGCCTAATAAGTTACACCGACTGACAATGGAGACAACAATACAATGTTCGAGCAAAGCCGCCTCACAGTCATAGTCAACTTTGGTTTTGATATTCCAACCTTGTTCAATGTCTTCGGTTTCACATTTGATACAAATATTTTATAAAGAGAAAACTTCAATGGTCTGGTTAAATTAAAGTTTATATAGATTTTGTAGTTTTAGGGTTTAAGAGTTTAATTTAGAGTTTAAAATTTAGGAGTTTAGGTTGTAGGTATAAAATTTAAGGTTAATGTTTAGAATTTAAAGTTTAAGGTTTGAAATTTATTTTTTTAGGTTTAAGTTTAATTTTAATTTATAATATAAATAGGCAGACTTGTGTAAAAAAAGCTTTTATAACTTCAATTCTCAAAATAATATATGGTTGTCGATTTCAATAGCACGCCAAAAATATTTTACAATTAGGTCCACTTAATCAGTGCTTATAGTTGCCGATTAAACTTTATTTATTTTTTGTTTTATTTTATTTTATTTTTTAAACGAGTCATTATTCTACTGATTACCGTTAAAATTTGATTAATTTATTTTTTTGAATAATTTAGAGATGATTAATTATTATTTTTTAAATATAATGAGTGTGGTAAATTTTAGTAGGTAAAAGGACAAACGAAGGGTGGGTAAACCAAAATAAAATAAGAAAATTTTACGACGGGCGTCGAACACTACTGAACATCATTAAACACCGATAAATATCATTAAATTGGTTAATAAAGATAAAAAATTTTGAGGACTCAACATATAATTATAAATTATTTAAAATAAAATGTCAATTAAATTATTTTTCATATATACTATATTTTTAAATTTTTTTCAAATAATTGAATCAAATACTAACTATAATTGTTTCCTAAATTAAAAAACTCTAAATTTTCCACTAAATTAAAACCCTAATTCCCAAATTAAAACCCTAAATAATTCGTTCTAATTTAGGAATTAGAGTTCTAATTTTAAAAAAAATCGGCTAATCGACAAAAGAAAATATTTCCCCACAAAGATTGAAAATCGAGATGGGTATTATTCATATGAATTATCATTTAACAATTGATAAAATGATAAAGTTAACCCAGACTCAGGTTTTTGCTTTTATTTTTCCATCCTTTACATGGTTGCTGTCTTGCAGGTACGATAGAAACCAGAGTTAGTAAACTGGGTTTTTTAATTTAGGATTCTAATTTGGGAAAAAATTTAGAGATTGATTGTGGTTGGCATTTGATCTAATTATTTGAAAAAATATTAAAAATATAATATATGAAAAATAATTTAATTGAAATTTATTTTAAATAATTTATAATTGTATGTGGAGTCTTTAAATTTTTTAATATTTATTAATTAATTTAATAATATTTAACGATATTCAATGTACGTGATAGATTCATCCAATAAAATAATCAAATAAGTTTCAAAAGCGAAATTTAAATGATATTCTTTGCACGTGAAGTAAACTTTTACACGAAAGTTTAAAAAAGAAGAAAAGACCAATTTCATTTTTACTTAAATTACTGTACAATATTTTGATTTCGCATGGTTGTTAAGATAATGACGTATCGAGTATCGACGACACGAACATCAATTAATTTAGGATTAAATATCAGAACATAAAAGTTGTCTGATTTTAAAATTATAAGAGATTTGATAAGTATTTAAATTTATTCGTTGAGAGAATATTTAATTTAATAAATATTAAGTTAAAATTAAATATAATTAAATTTGAGTCTTTTAAGATGAATATTATTTTCTTTTTTATTGGGAGGTTTCTGTATAAAAACACTAATAAATTTTTTTTGAAGTATTATAATAACCTTTTGCAACGGGATAAATGAAATACATTTATTTAAAAGATAAATATTTAAGTTAATAAGAATTTAAATCATTATTAGACAAAATAAAAACATGGAGGTATGACCTCTTAATCTTTTTAGTTATTTCACTGAGATAATATATAAAACTACATATCTTTAAATTTTATAACATAAATTAAGTAAATTATTATTTACTTATAGAAAACAAGAAGGTAAAAAATTATAAAGTTTATGTTGTAGACTTTTATACGATAATAATTAATTTTTTAAGTATAAAATAGACATAATAAATTTATGGATTTAAGGCATAACAATGAATGCAGTAAGAAAAGACTCATATTTATCACTTTATTTAGGAAATCAACTCTTCATTCACTCAAATCTTCAATTTCTCCTCTCTTTGAGGTGAGTGTTTCTCGCTGACACTTTAATATATATTGTACGTGAATTTTTTTTAGAGGTTTAAAATAAAATTTTCAATTTTTATTAGTGAAAAATGATTAGTATTATTTTTATATAGGGGAGTTGGAATTATTTAGGTATATAGACTGAAATCTACATTAAAGGTAAAATGGTCACATCTGGTGACGACATTACACCAAAATTTGAGGGGTAAATATTTTGAGAGGCTTACCGATATTTTTTTCAAAATTTTGAGAGGAGTTATAATTAAAATATTTTATAATTTAAAATTTAATAATTTTTAATATTTTAAAGAATTAAATTTATATTTTTTAATTTTAAAGGTATTAACTTTTCAAAATATTGGGGAGTCATGGCCCTAGTTTATGTTGCCTTTTGCAACCCTATATATATATATATATAGGGATGACCAAAACTAGTCCCGACTCAATTTTTTTTTTTAATTTTGAGTTGTTCAAGTTATTTGAGTCAACTCGAGTAACTCAAAAAATTTTTGAGTTTGAATCGAGTTGAAATTTACGCAACTGAAAAACGAAAAAATCAAATTTTATAGTTTTGCAATTTAGTCTCTGATTTCATTTTTCTTCAATTCCTCCTTCATTTTAAGTATATTTTTTTACCAAATTTGAAACACATATTCCTAAACCAATGTAGAATACTTATTTAGCTTCAATTCATATTTTTTTCAATTTAGCCCCTTAACGTTGTATGATTTCTTCTATCCCTCATTCGTTTAAGTCGATTTTTGACCAAATTTGAACCACATGCTCCTAAACCACTATAGAATGCCTATTTAGCTCCATTCATATTTTTTAAATTAAATTTTCTACTTTTGCAATTTAGCCCTCAACTTTGAATGATTTCCAATTTCTTCAATTTCTTTTTCGTTTTAAGTCTATTTTTGACCGGAATTAAACCACATGATTCATTAACACTATATAATATCTATATAACTTCAATTCATATTTTTAACAAATATATTATTTTTGCAATTTAGTATTTTTAATTTTATATTTTATTTAATATGATCATTCAACTGGATTTTTTTTTGTAAAGTTTTTTCTTCACATTAATTCATTGACTCATTTATACTCCCATCAATACTTTATCCCCAAAAGTTTCTTATTTAAAAATAATATTATAAATATATTTTAAAAGTTTAGATGATATTTTTTTATTAAATAACATTACAAATCTTACATGATTAGAGAAATTCATTTAAATTAGAATCAAACCGTATTATAACATGATAAATAATTACAATTAAATTTATATAGAAACTCGAAAACTCGACTCGAATTCGACTCGAATTTATACAAATTTTATTAAAAAAAATCACATGTGGTATATGTCAAAGATATGTATTAGGACAAGCATAAATTAGACCAAACAACTACGCATGTGTACAAGCATCGTCTTCAATCACTTAGTGCATGCATGTTTAAAAGGAAGACACACTTAGCTTGACCGCCTTCCATCCAACTGCTTACTTAGACACCCTTAGACCCAACATATAAGTAATTTAAAATTCCAGAAGAAATCCATATATTTGAATCACAAAAAATTGAAAAAGATCTTAATAAGTTATGTTATTATAGGAAATATTTAGAACTAAAATAAAAAAATTGTCGACAATAATTTTCTATATAATATTTTAGTGGAAAGCAATAAAACAAAATTGTGATATTAAATATAAAATTATAAACAAATGTATACATATAAATGATTGGCCAAAAATAAAATGATGTTATTCAAGTACAATTAAATTCACTTTTAAATTATAAAAAAAATTCAATCTAGTCCAAACTTTTGAAGGTATAAATTAATATTTTAAAAAAAATGTTAACTTTGTGATGGATACAATCACTTTTATTAGTCTAACAACTTTCTAATATATAATGAAATTTCTATTAAAATCACCGAAAGATTTTAATATAAATCAACTCAATAAATAATTATTGAAGAACGACTATGATTACTACATTAACAAATCACAATAAAAGTGGACGAAAGTTAGATAAGAACTAAAATTTTCAAATTAAAAATTAGAACAAGCATCGTATCATATTTAAGTCTAATATTTTAAAAGATTAAAGTATATTTCACGTTCATGTACTCTTTGTACATTTATAATTCATTTATCCTTTCACGTTTGGGTAAAATTTTGATACATATGCTGTGTAAAATTAATTTTATACAAGCCTGTGTATTTATACTATAAAAACTAAAATCCTAAATTTCTAACCCTAACCCTAAAAACCTAAACTCTAAACCTTATACACTAAATTCTAAACACTAACCTTAAATTCTAAACCCTATAACCTTAAACCCTAACCCCTAAAACTAAAAAGCACGTATAAACTAAAGTTTACACGGCCTGTGTATCAAAGTTTTTTCCTTTACGTTTTGTACATTTATAATTTAATCTTCCTATTTTATTTTTAAGAATTTAGTTATTCTATCTTTTAAATTTTAAAAATGATGCTGGGTTCGTAACATTATTAATTTTTTTCTTTTAAATTTGTTGATAAGATATTATAAAATAAAACATATTAATTTGACAACCACATAACGAAAAATATGACGTTGTAATAGACTCCAATTTAATAAAAAAAAGTAACCTTATTAATATGCATTTTTAAGTAAAAATAAATGAACTAAATTCTTGGGGAAAAAAATAAAGGTACAAAATGAAAGGGCCCAAAAACATGAAGCATATTTTAACCCATTTAAAAATGTGGGGAAGAAAACGGGATGCGATAATATACAGTCTCATCTCACGTGGAACTCCAGAACCCGACCCATAAATGATAAGGAAACGACCAAACGACAGGAGCATCAACCGCCAGCAACGGTCATCAACGACCTTTTGGTCACAATGCGTGAACATCCGATCCTTAAAGCAAATCCATGGTTTCCTCATCACCAAAGGCTTCAACTCCAACCCATCAGCCTTACGGGAGCTCATTTTCAAGGCTGCTATGGAGATTTCAGGTACTCTGAACTATGCTCATCAATTGTTCGACAGAATTTCTGAACCAGATACTTTCATGTGGAATACAATTATAAGAGGCTCAGCTCAAAGCCAAAACCCATTAAAAGCCATTTTAAGATATGCCCAGATGGAAAAATGCGACGTCCAGCCGGATAGCTTTACCTTTCCTTTTGTTCTTAAAGCTTGTACTAAGCTTCGTTGGAGGAAAATGGGGTTTGGGATTCAAGGGAAGGCTTTGAAAATGGGGTTTATGGAGAATAGCTTTTTAAGGAATACCCTTATTTATTTTCACGCTAATTGTGGTGATTTGAGTGTTGCAAGTGAGCTTTTCGATGATTCCGCAAAAAAGGATGTTGTTCCTTGGTCAGCTTTGACTTCAGGATATGCAAGAAGAGGGAAACTTGATGTGGCAAGAAGGTATTTTGATGAGATGCCACTGAAGGATTTGATTTCTTGGAATGTCATGATTACGGCATATGCAAAAAGAGGGGAGATGGAGAGTGCAAGGAAACTTTTTAACGAGGTTCCGAGGAAGGATGTTGTGACTTGGAATGCTATGATTGCAGGGTATGTTCTTTCCGGGGATTGTAAGAAGGCATTAGAGATGTTTGAAGAGATGAAGAACACTAGGGAGAGGCCGGATGATGTTACCATGTTGAGTTTGTTGAATGCTTGTGCGGATTTGGGGGATTTACAAGTTGGGGTAAAGATACATTGGTCTCTTTCGGAGATGATGTCAAGCAGCGGCTTCAATGTTTTACTTGGGAATGCACTTATAGACATGTATGCAAAATGCGGAAGCATCGAGAGCGCGCTAAAAGCTTTCCTAGAGATGAGAGAAAAAGATGTGTCAACATGGAACTCAGTAATAGGAGGGTTGGCTTTTCATGGCCATGCTGAGGAATCAATCGATCTGTTTACCGAGATGAGGAGGTCCAAAGTCAGGCCAGATGAGATCACCTTTGTTGGAGTCTTAGTTGCTTGCAGTCATGCTGGGAAAGTCGATGAAGGTCGTCAATATTTCAAGCTCATGAGAGATGGGTACAATATCGAGCCGAATATTAGGCATTGCGGGTGTATGGTGGATATGCTAGGGCGTGCAGGGCTATTGCATGAAGCATTCAAGTTCATAGACTCGATGGTGGTCGAACCGAATGCCATTATTTGGAGAACTCTGCTTGGGGCTTGTAGGATTCATGGAAATGCGGAGTTGGGAAGGCGTGCAAATGCGAGACTACTCGATATGAGATGGGACGAGAGTGGAAACTATGTATTGCTTTCAAATATATATGCTTCTAAAGGCGAGTGGGATCGAGCCGAGAAGCTAAGGAAGATGATGGATGACACCGGGGTGAGGAAAGAGGCTGGGTATAGCCTTATTGAAGCTGAAGAAAAGGCTCTCATGAATTTTCTATTTGATTCAAAATCCAAGCCCAAAGATAAAACAAAAAATTATGTGAAACCGTTACGAATTGTTGAAAAATAAAAAATTAACATTATATTATATTATTTTTTAAAAAATTTCGATCTAATTATTTTGAAATCAATTGAATTGGTTGAATTAAAATGTGGCTTGACTATGATCTAACTGGTTCGACCAACATTGGTTGTAGCCTTGTAGGTAGCATGTTCTAGGCTTGGGCTATCCGTCCAAGTCCATAGACTCGTCCAAAATTTTGGAGAGTTTGAAAAAAATATTAGTACAAAAATTAAAGTCTTTAAATATATGAATTGGACTCGAGTTCAAACATTCAAGGTTCAAATCTGACTCAACATATTTTCTATGTTTATAAAATGTTTATTGTTATATTTTAATATATTATAGAATTTATATTATATAAAAATTAAATGTATAATAATAATATAACATTATTGAAAGTATAAAAAATATATTAAATTGTTCGGGTATCAAAGAATAATTTTTTTTAATAACGTAAAAAATATATAATTATTAAATGATTAAAAATATGGTAAACTACTTACTAAGTATCTCACTTATGATCACGTTACTATTTTTGACACCTCAACTAATTTTTTTGACAAAATGGTACTTAATATTACGCTTTGTTTCTATTTTGATACATATGCCGTTTAAAATTAATGAAAATAATGATGCATCTTGTTTTAGTCCAAAAAACTTATACATTCTATCAAGTTAGTCTAATTGATGAAGAAACAATCGATCGTTTCTTTTTTTTTATGTTTTGAATTTGTATGTCGTTAAAGAATATTGATTGATAATTGTTTTCTAAATATTGAGTATTTGACAATTTGACAAGTTTTTAAAAATTAATGTATGTATTTAAAAAAAATCTTTTTCCTTTTGTTTTTAGAGATTATAATCGAAGTATAAATTTGTTTTGAGAGAAATAAAAATGAGAAATTTATACTTTTAATATAAAAAATTAAAATGAAGTTTAAATTGATAGGTAGTATAAGTTTTTTTTACTAAAACTGTTATTAAACAAAATTATATCACTATTTTTGTTAAATTTAAACGGCGAAATACTACAATAAAAATGAAACGTAATGTCAAGTATTATTTTTGTCAAAAAAATTAGTTGAGTACCAAAAAAATACCGCAACATAAGTGGAGTACTACCAGGTAATTTCCGTTACAAAATAGTAATATGGATAGCTAAAAAAAGCACCTCTAATTGTATTAAAAATATATAAATATCACCGTAAACACCTGTAATTTGTATTGTAGGGGTGGGTGAACAAAATTCTAGCAATTTAAAAGAGAGAAGAAAACCCCAGATCCCAAGAAGGGTTGACTTTGAGAGATTGAATTGGTGAAAGTGATACCAGTCGGAATTGGAAAGGGTACCCAAAAAGCTTTGACTATTTGATCCATTCCATCAAATTCTTCGATCTTCACCCACAGAAGAAAAGAAATGAATCAAAACATTGAGCTCTTTGTTGATCGGATTAGCAGGAGCAGCAATCACTTTATCAGCATATTCACAGACGTTCGTCTCTCCGACTCAGTGCGTCACTGTTGGCCTCTTCGTTCTCATGTTTGGCTTGCTCGTCAAGGAAGGTCTCATTTCTCTCTAATCTTTTCTTCTTTCCTTTTCTTTTGAAAGATTGAGAATCCGAGACTTGTTTCGATACTATGATGCTGGTGTTCTTGTTTTTGAAAGACTGAGATTTATGGTTTTCTCATATGCTGTAATCCTCTATTTGATGCTTTCTCCATCTGCTCGTCTATATATATAGTATTTGTTAACTTTTTTCGTTTCTGCTAAAGTAAATTCGAATATGCCCGATATAAATGATGAACTTAGACATTTTAGGTGCGAGATTCTTGAGATGCCCACAATAAATTTGATTTATTTGTTGATGTTAAGACGAATAACTCCGTATGAACATGAAGTTCATATAAATTATCATATAATCTTTTACTTTAAAACTACTAAAAATTTATTGATTTGTCAAAAAAAATTATAGAAAAATTAATTTGATTTTTTAAAAGTTGTTACCTTTAGGCCTACATTATATCACAAAACTCAAAGTAAATAGAAAAATATATACACAGTTGTTAACCTCCTCTAGAGCAAGTGGTTAAAAAACTCTCAGTTAACACATCTCCTCCCTTAGGTTGTGGGTTCTAAACCAATATGGGCAAATTTCCCCTTCTCCTCCTCTAGGTAGGAATTGTTCAATATATATAGCTATAACCTTAAACTCTAAATTCTAACCATAAACTTTAAATTCTACAACATAAACCCTAAACCACAACCTAAATCTCTAAACCCTAAAATTGAAAGGCTTGTGTATCAAAGCATTTTCGTAACTTAATTCTTTTATCATGTTAAAATTTGAAACTTAAATTTTCAACTTTCATTTTATATAAATATGTTGTGAATAAAATAACGAAGAACAATAATAATAACAAAGAACAAAGACATGAGAAAAAGGGGAGATTTGTATTTATTCTGAATATTTAAGTATGTACAATACATTCGTCAAATCATCTATTTATAGGCATAAGAAATACATAATACATGAAACTTTAATTAATGAAGATAATATTTCTATTGATAAAGTAAATCAAATTTCTTAGATAAAGTTCTTATCACGATAGACATCCACATAGATAAATATTTATAACACTCCCCATTAGATATCTATGAAGATAATGTGCCTCGTTAAAATCTTACTAAGATAAAAACCCAGTGGGAAATTTTGTTTCTTTAGTGAAGGAAAAAGGTACATACATTTTTGATACGCACAACATGTTGCCTCATTAAAAACTTTACCAATAAAACTCATTGGGACAAAACCTCGGTTAAGGGAAAAGAGTGCAACTCATATTTACTGTCCCTCCTGAAAACATCACATAAGATCTTTGAATTTTCATAATTCAATCATGAATACTATTTTTTGAAGATCGTGAGGGATGAAAATTTGGAATAATATATTTTATTTTGCCATCTTTGATGTATCCACATTTCGATTGAGATATAAATTTTGCATTATCTCCACATGCGATAGCTTGTATCTTATCTTGTGAAAATAAATCACATATCTTCTAAATATGTTGGATCAATAGTCTTAGCTAAAATGATCTTTGTAGCGTTTAGATGGTATTTCTAGACCAACTAATATACGATGCTTCCAAACCAAGGATTCATTTATATTTCTTTCGAAGATAAATTTATTCACATCCAACAAACTTACAATCATTAGGGTACTAAATAGATATGCTTTATCCATATTGAATCTTCTTTAAGACTCGTCCAGCTTATGTCCATTCATAGACAAAACGCATATTTAAGTGCTCGATCTTTAGGCTGAGACAAAACCCTATCTCAAGATTCTTTTTCTCAAATACTTTCATTAAATGCTTTGAAAGCTCTTCAATATTCAAATTATCATAATGAATTTTGATCCAAAGTCCATTATAAAATACAAAGAAAATATGACCATTCTTATGGTATTTCCCCAATTAGTGTTCACTAAGGGGATTATACCAAATGTGCCAAAATATAAATATTTAAGGGGACATATCTAAATAAAATTCCTCGAAAATTTCCAAATGCTTCTGCATTTTAAATTCTTCAAAGATAAAATTTGCTATACATGGATCCACAAAATAATTAAACGCATATAAAATATTTCATAACTGCCAAAGTAATTGCATCCACCATGAGCAACTAAAATTCCTTATAGTGACATAACTTATCAAGATCTCTTTTCAATATTTATTTCATATACCTGAAACTCTTCTAGAGTTTAGTTATATCTTGGGTCTTTTTAGGAGCACCCACCTCCAATATATAACCATCTTATACTATTTTTCATTTACGAGAATTTTGATCATTTGAACCAATTTTAACTATCATGCTTCATGGATAATTTAAATCTATTCGCTTTAACATATAATTCAAATTTAGAGTATTTCAGCTGGTAGATGAGATTTAATTACTCTCATTAGGTCAGTAAATATGTCTAGCAGTTGACATGCAATAATATGAATTATCTTATTAACTTTTGGTTCATATACGATGATCTAAATAATGATAATTCATTTTTCTTTATCCAGCTGATTATTATCTCCCTTGATGTTGAGAAAAACCATAAAAACCATGTCATAAATGATTCTCCAATTAATGTTTAAGAATTTAAACATAAAAGGAGACTCATATTCAATATATATTCTCAACCCTTTTGTATACCCATTTTGTACGGTGTGGTGGAGCAATTCAACTATATATCGCACATTCAAAATTTCTAAAATGGTAAATATGGCTTCTGACCAAAACTCAATCATAATGGGGAGTTTATTATAATTCGATGGCTTGATGCGTATAAGTGTTGCTATATGTGAAATACTATATAGATAATAAATGCTTTGTTCTCATAGTTTAGTTATTAAAGAGAAAGCATCCAATTAAAATTTTGCTAAACCGTATTTTCATAATCAATAGACTCTGTAACGGTTATTTCAACTGATATAGCCTAAAATATAAACCAGTAGCTTTTTGCAAGACAAATAGTCTAACAACATAATCTGAATCTTTTTCTAATCAATCTCACAAATTTCTGGTTGTAAGTTGATAAAACAATGTAGATGCATCTACTGAAATCATATATAACTTTCTACATTTGTGGATAAATGAGCCCATTTTTTATTTAGATATGCAAAACATGTAGTCTCAACTTTAGTACAAGAACTTTAAGTTCTTTTGGTAAGTGTGATCTTAATCAATTCTTTTGAGAACAAGAAATACAAGAACTCCAGGTTCTTTTAATATACGTGCATGTAAATCTCAATAATTTTCCGCATTATTATTGATCAGAATGGTCTAACCGATCATGCCAATTATATATATGCGTATATCTCTCTCTGAATTTGTAAACTTATGGTTTACCATAACATGTGATTCTATCTCACTTGTGCACGTGTGGTACAAATTTTGAAATATAAATTTCTTTGAAACTTGATAATACATTGTCCAACAAAAACTGTTCCGTTGAATATGAATATATTTAGCTCTTTCGGAGCTTCCAATGAAAATTATTCTTTTGGTAGCAATATATAGCTCTTCTAAAGCTTTCAATTGACTTTTTGGCTATCAGAACTTATATCTACATTGCCTTATTTCATATGCCAATTGCTAACATATGTTATCTATAATTCCCGAAAGATTATTTTGAGAACTCTTATTTATCTCTTAAAATTTTCACTTACAATATTCAAAATTAGCACCTTTCATAATGTGTATTTTTTATGCTTTATGCTAAGCATAAATCATCACCATAGATTGTATTTGATAAATAATCATGTTAAACAAAATAAATAAATGTCATAATATATATATATAAATATAAAACGTAAATAATTATTTTGTAAAATAAATAAACATAAAACAAAATAAATTAAAAGATAAATAATTCTCTTCAAGGTTATGAGAAAGATTTATTCCCTTAAAGGTTTATAAGGAAATCAACAACGTCTAAATGAGTTGGATCAACACGTTCAAATGAGTTGGACCAATATCATCTTCTTCATTTTTACAAATAAATTTTGTTTCTATTTTCTTTCCTTTATCATTCAATGATTGTTGACTTTTCAGCGTAAAACAAGTACGAGGCCTAAGGTTTATAACATCGCACTGGTAATAAAAAGGATTTCACTTCCTTAGAATAATCTTTATCACTCTTGTCATCCTTATAACCCCATTTCTTGTGGGTATAAACATTCTTAAAATAACCATATTGTCCATGTCTATATTCAAGGCTTCAATCGCGACCACAACTACTAATGTGACCTTTATTATTTCCAATATATAATCTCACATTCACTTCAGAGAATAGAGTGGAGCCAGTGGGCCTTTAAAATCTTTTTCACGATATTGTGTTTGAGGACAACATTATTTACGTGAAAAGTGGAGTACGTTTTTTAACCTATCCTCATCAGTGATACTCCAACCACATAACTTAATTTAAGTTGAAACATAGCTGGATTTATTCACTAACCAGATAGTGAATTATCGTATTTACATTCACTTCAGGGAATGAAACAAATCCAATAATCTCATGAAATAAATATCATGTTTGCATTCACTTCAGGATATGTTTCAACTTAAATTAAGTTATAGTCGAGTTTGTTGACGCAGAAAAATTATTGCTTTCGAGTAAATATAGATTTTATAATAGTCTTCTTGTAGATTCAAATTCACCATGGTTTATTACACTTTAAAATCATAGTTTAATGAATAAAAATAAAAATAGAGTTTACCGATATTGAGTTTCCTCTTGAGAAAAATAGAGACATAGCAAATGATTAAAACAACTTCTCATAATCTCTCTTTATGTCATGTCTCTTTCCAAGCTATTTAAACACATGTAAAACTCGAAACATGGTTAAGAATAAGATATCAATGATCAAAAGTAGAATAAAAAAATTGAACTTATAGAAGTATACAAGGATTAAAACAAATAGATTAAAAACTATAGGATATGTGTCATAATTCTCTTTTTTTTTTCTAATAAAGAGATTGTCTAATAATTAATTGCCTTACACTTATTCCGTCAAACACTGATGCATCAAACATATTAGAATTCTCTTTGTTGCGTCTTATATAAAACTATAATAATTAGAAATTCCAAAATTGTCTAATATTGTTTTTAGATGATGCAAGTGAACTTACATAGTATTTCAAGAGCACAAGAGTTTATTCAAGTTTTTTATGACGACGACGTGAGATTATACATCCATCTCGTATATGGCGCTTGATTATCAAATCTTTCAAGTATTTTGATAATTAAACGAGTTCGTACTGATAATGTGTTGTAAATAAAATAACGAAGAATAATAATAAAAACAAAGAACATATAGATGAGAAAAAAGAGAAGATTTATATTTATTCTGAATATTCAAGTGCGTATAATCTAATTATCTCCGATAATATTTCTACTGATAAAGTAAATAAAATCTCCTAAATAAAGTTCTTATCGTGATAGACATCCACATAGATAAATATTCATAACAAAATTAATATTTTTATTTTTATAATGTTATTTACCTAGAGGACGTGGACAATTTTACCCTTTTATTTTTAAAGGTATTTACTAAAATAACATTCATAAGAAATTAATTCCTAAACTAACACCCTTTCTGACAAAAGGGATAAAAATGCGACTGGTCATCCGCTCTTTTCACCACTTGACAATCCAATTATCAAAGGCATATTTTATCTTTCCAAAATTTGAGATAAAAAAACTATAGGGACCAAGGATGTAATTTGGCTCCTTGAATTGCAAAGGCTATTAGTGTTTTTATCCATGTGCGATAAGAAACAAGCTTCAACTCCATGAATTACAAAGGTTATTGAGTTAGTTTATACATGCAAAATTAGAGATTAACCTTTGTTTCTTAGTAAATTATTATTTTAAATTAATTTACATCTAAGTATTTTTTGTTATTCAAGATATTAATCCTCCAATTATTTAGATGCAATCTGCTTATCAAACTAATGTAATTCGTTATTAACTTTCAACTATTATAAACTAGGCCTATTTTTTGAATTTATTAAACAATTTTCCCTTTTGGCCAAAATTAACATCTTTCTTATTCGTTACGCCCAATAAATGTTTTTTTTTTTTTTACCTTCAAATCTTATTCAGGAGTAGTTAGGCAATCATCCCATACAGTGACGGATGTATATTGCCCCTCTCAAGATTTTTTTTGCAGTTTTGTTTTTTTTATATAATTTTTTTATAAATTGGTTCATTTTTTAATTTGTCTCTCACTTTCAAACATTTATGTTTTGCTCTAACCTCAAATCCTGGCTTTGTCCATGACCATATATGTCCAAAACATTAGCAAACCACTAAAGAATATTTTTTTGACAAAATCTAATCCTAATTCTATCTAGAAGGGATGAAAAAGAGAAATTTTAGGAAAATGAAGAGATGCTTCTATCGGTGTAGAACCTATGACCTAAGAGAATGTGAGAGAATAAAGATGAGCGAACAAATGTACTTGCTCAACCACAAAGAATGTTGAGTACTAATGTCTGCTATTTTCATCATATAATCTAGCATGAGAAAACGGGACAGTAATATAGCCGAAGATTTTTTTTTTTAACATAATATATAGCCGAAGATGACTTGCCAATAACCCTACATTAATGATTTTCTAATATTGTGACTCCAAATAAGATGCGACTTTAACCTCAAAATTTTATAATGAATTTACTTTTGAATACTTACTGAAGTTGATAGATCTATTGTTTTTTGTTTTGATTCTTTGATATGTCATTATATTGATAATTTTTAATGCATTCTTTGCTGTTTATTGATATTTTTAATATTCTTTTCACATATTTCAAGTTTTTTTAAATTTTAAGTGAAATACATATTATGTACGGATGAGTCTACCACGCTCGACGAATATTGCTGAATACCACTAACGCTGAACACTACTAAATTGATTAATAAAGATTAAAAATCTCAAGGACTCAACATATAATTATAAATTATTTAAAATAAAATTATGGAAAATAATTTAATTGAAATTTTATTTTAAATAATTTATAATTATATATTGAGTCCTTAAAATTTTTAATCTTTATTAATCAATTTAATGGTGTTAAGTGATGTTCAACGATAGTGATGTTTAACGGTGTTCGTTGAGCGTGGTAGAATTTTCCTATTATATACACAACAATGTACCCCAATCAGCATAAATAAAAGTACGAGTAAAGCATAGACGAGTTAGTCGAGAGGGATAAAATTGTTTAATTTCAAAAATAATATGAGCATAATAAGTATTTAATCTAAAATTTGGAAAAAAAACAAACTTAAATTGACAAAGATTTTAAACTAACAATGACTAAAATTGACATTAGACTAAAGAAATTGGGGGCACGACTTCTTCTGTTCCATTAGTAGTTATATATGTGAATATCAGCGGGTAAAAGTTTTTTTAAGTAATATTCAGGTTTGAATATTACGTTATGAATAGAGCAAATTAAATCTGAAAGATAACCCTTATACTAAGCTTCTATAGTATCTAATCTGTTCTTTAAAAAAATATAGTATCTAATCTAAATTAAGCGGTGAATGAATCGAATAATGTTGGTTATAAAAAATATTTCATATTGAACAGAACCCTTGTGTTTCTTTTTTATATTATATTGTTTCCATTTCTCTTGTAATAATCGAATACTAATTAATACTCGCGTATGGATATCTGAATATAACTTTAAACTTTCAAGGATTATTTCAATACATGATTTTTTATAAAAAAATCTAATATAATTATATGAATATTAAAAGAAAATAAAAAATTCGGATGATAAATAATATTACTTGGTTATATCCCTTTTGACTTGCAAGTGGGTGTCTTCGAGATCTGTGATCTGTTGGATCCTAAAGGAAATGGGGCCTACGCTAACCAAAATAGCCGGTTTGGTTATATATTGTGCAGGCATTCGATTGCTGACTTTATCGTCTCCAACCTTGTTTGGATTTATTTTCTGAGTCTTGTTGTTTTTTTTCCTTCGTTGTTTCTGTTGGTATTTTTGTGTTATTTTTCGGCTTGTTTTGGCCGATTTTCTTCTCTGTTTGGCTGTTTCTTTTCTGCAGTTATGTTTGCCGTGTTTTTTCTTCGTTCCCCTTATAACAGTTCTTTTTGTTTTTTGTATTATTTATGGAATAAACAAAACTGTTTTGCATTAAAAATAAACAAAACCCAATTTTCAACAACTCGTATAGTCGTATTCTTTTCCTAGTATAATCCAGGCACCGACAGCGTAAATCCCATTTCTCATTAACCCTTTTTTATATAATATTCTTTTATAAACGAGGGCGGCAACTCAAGATAGTGGTACAAAATAATTAAATTATTATTAGTAGAAATATAAATAAACATAGCGTTCAATAAATTATTCGTGTACTGTTTATATAATGTATGTTTATGTTCGTTTATTAAGTTAAATAAACGACTATAAATAAATATTTATATTCATTTAATAAACGAACAAACACGAATAAATGCGTTCGGTTCATTTATATTTAGTAATAAGCTTCGTTTACTTGCTCGTTTATCTACTCGATTGTAAGCGTTTTTACATGGTTCCCCTTTCCTTTTATTCTTTACATATTAAATAGGCTTGTTCTTTTGCCACCGTCTTTCTTTTGTTTCGCAGCGGTTTCTAAGTATTTCTACTTAGGAGTTTTCCAGGTGACTTAACCCAGTTTTCAACCGAGAAAGTAGCTAAGGCCGCACGGTTGTCTAGCAGAAGACTAGCCCCATGTCAAGTGGTATCAGAGCGAGATTTTACTGAGAAGTTTCTGATTCGAGATGACATGTGATGGAGAGAACACTGTAGTGAATAAGAGTGCAGAGGCCACAGCTGACAAATCCAAGAGGGGTTCATCGAAGGACATGATCACATCGATCTAGGGAAGGGTTACTAAGCTTGAAGAATCCATGGCGGAGGCCAAGGCGACATTGGAACCGTTGGAGTCGATGGACGTTGAGAAGCTAAGTTCATTGGATTTCGAAAAGCTCGAGTCCTTGGAGGGAATTCAGGATGATGTTCAGGAGGCTCTTAATGGGATGGATGTGAAGATGTCTGAGCGTGGCGATGCCTTAGAGACCATGGTGGTTGCTCTAAGGGATGAGGTTGAGGAGCTCAAGGCAAAGAGTTCCAAGTTCGAGAAAGATGAACTGAAGAAGGAAGTGGAGCTGCTCAAGACCGAGTTGCTTGTGCTGAAAGCTGCGATTGCGAACAATGTGACTGTTGCAGCGTCTAGAACCTCGGGAGATATCCCCAAACCTGAAAAGTTCAAGGGGACGAGGTCCGCCCAGGAAGTGGAGAATTTCCTTTGGGGAATGGAGCAATACTTCAAAGCCGTGGGCATCGTGGAAGATGCTAAGAAGGTAAGCATTGCAAGTATTTACTTAATTGATCTTGCACAAACGTGATGGCGACGTAGGTGCGAAGATGTGAAGCGTGGGAACACTGCCATCGAGACTTGGAAAGAGTTCCAAGAAGAGTTCAAGGAACAGTTCTATCATCTGTATGCTGAAGATGAGGCACAGTCAAAGTTGAGGCGACTCAGGCAAGAAGATGCCAAGTCTTTGAGAGACCCTGTACGAAAGTTCGTGGAGTTGAGTTTGCAGGTCCCGAGTTTGAGTGAAGAGGATGGGTTTTTCACCTTCATGGACGGGTTGCAACCATGGGCGAAGATGGAGTTGCAGCGACAGGGAGTGACCAAGCTCTCTGCTACCTTGACTGCTGCCGAGTCCATCATTGAGGTTGGGCGTAAGAAACCTGACTCTTATAAACCAAAACCGAAGCAAAAAGGTCATGATGGAGACAAGGAGAAGTCAAGTCGATCCGACAAAGATTCGAGTGGCGGGAGTAAGCCTTCGAATGGGAAACATGCAGATTCGAGGGATAAGCAGCATGACAAGTGCTTCTATTGCCACAAAGAAGGGCATATTGCCAGGGATTGTCCCCAAAAGAGCAGAATTATTATCGTCAAGGAGACAGCTGATGGCGAGACTAGCGAGGCTCTGAGGCTTGGCTCCATCATTAGTACAATAGAGGTCAAGAAGGGTCGAAAGAAGAAGGGATTGATGTTCGTCGAAATCACTATTGCTGGCCAGAAATTGAGTGTACTAGTTGACACCGGTGCCTCTGAATTGTTCATATCCGAGCAAACTGCCAAGAAACTTGGCCTTACTGTCGATAAGTCCAGTAGATCCATCAAAACAGTGAATGCCAAGGAAGTACCGATTGCGGGAGTCGCAAAGGGAGTTCAACTTGACATTGGAGGTTGGACTGGTAAGGAAGCCGTTAAGGTAATCCCACTCGATGACTTTGATTTTGTGCTTGGGTTAAGTTTTCTAGACCGGACCAACACTTTCCATGTTCTTTTTGCGGATTGTTTGTGTATTTTAGATCCAAAGCATCAATGCATTGTTCCAGTGAGCCGAGGGTCAGGAGTAGTTGTAAAAGTTCTATCCGCAATCCAGTTTTCAAAGGCGGTGCGGAAGGAAGAGCCGACCTTGCTGGCAGCCTTGGTGTGCGATGAGCCTGTCGCAACCGAGGGAGTCCCTGATAAGGTGGGGCGAGTCTTGGCAGAATTTGAAGATATGATGCCTGTCGAGTTGCCAAATAAGTTGCTTCCAAAGAGGGATGTTGATCACAAGATTGAGCTTGTGACAGGTGCGGAACCCCCCGCTCAAGCCACTTACCAGCTAGCCCCGCTTGAGTTAGATGAGATACGCAGACAGTTAAACAATCTCCTAAATGCCGGTTACATCCACCCATCCAAGGCACCCTACGGTGCACCGGTGTTGTTCCAAAAAAAGCACGATGGTGCAAGGTGGTTCACCAAGTTGGACTTACAATCGGGCTACTACCAAGTCAGAATAGCTGAGGGTGATGAGCTGAAAATAGCTTGCGTGACGAGGTATGGTTCTTTCGAGTATCTTGTGATGCCTTTTGGCCTCACGAATGCTCTAGCTACTTTCTGTACCCTGATGAACAAGGTGTTACAACCGTTATTAGACAAGTTTGTTGTAGTCTACCTCGATGACATCGTCATCTACAGCAAGACATTGGAGGAGCATGTCGAACACTTGTAGTAGGTGTTCAAAGTCTTGCGGGAAAATGAGTTGTATGTCAAGAAGGAAAAGTGCTCATTTGCCCAGCAAGAGGTTCATTTCCTTGGTCACATTGTTGGAGGTGGCATGATCCGAATGGACAAGGAGAAGGTTCGAGCCATTGAAGAATGAGAGGCGCCAACTAAGGTAACCGGGCTGAGATCTTTCCCGGGGTTGGTGAATTACTATCGGAGGTTTGTCAAAAGCTATTCCAAAATTGCCGCACCATTGACCGACTTGCTGAAGAATGACAATGCGTGGGATTGGGGATCGGAGTGGCAAAAATTCTTTGATAAGATCAAGCTCACCATGGTGAGTGAACTTGTCTTGGTGTTGCCAAATTACACCAAACCTTTTGAAGTTCACATTGATGCATCCGACATTTCCATTGGTGGGGTCCTAATGCAAGAGAGATATCCGGTTGTATATGAAAGCTGGAAGCTCAATGAGACCGAGCGGATATACACGGTCTATGAGAAGGAGATGAAGGCGGTGGTGCATTGTCTTCGCACATGGAGACACTATGTGCTTGGGTCCAAGTTTGTGGTGTATACAGACAATGTCGCCAATAGTTACTTCTTGACTCATAAGAAGTTATCCTCGAAGCAAGATCGTTGGCAAGAGTTTCTTGCCGAGTTCGATGTTACTTTGGATCACAAACTAGGGAATGTGAATTTTGTGGTTGATGCCCTAAGTCGGAGGTATACCATGGAGTTTGCGAGTTTGCTAGAGGGACCGATGCTGGAGCGCATCAATGAGGGATTGACACATGACCCAACAACCAAGCCATTGATCGAACTTGCCAAGGAGGGCAAAACCCGGAGGTTTTGGCTAGAGGGATGCTTGTTATTTGTTCATGGACGTCGCCTCTTTGTGCCTCAATTTGATGGAATCCGAAAAGAGCTCATAAAGGAATGCCATGCTTCCAAGTGGACGGGACATCCGGGGATGCACCGGACATTGGCCTTGATGGCGGAACATTATTATTGGCTGTACATGGGCAGTGATGTTGAAGCCTATGTGAAGACTTGCCTTGTGTGCCAACAAGACAAGATCGAGCAGAAGAGTCCAGCGGGGTTGTTGCAACCTTTGCCAATTCTGGAGAAACCATGGGTAAGTGTTTCCATGGATTTTATAGTCGATTTGCTAGTTGTTGACGGAAAATCTAGTATTATGGTGGTCATAGACAGATTTTCCAAGTATGCGACATTTATCCTAGCACCTAAGGTGTGTCCAGCCGAGGAGGCAGCTATGCTTTTTCTCAAGCACGTGGCGAAGTACTGGGGTGTTCCACAATCGATTATCAGTGATCGGGACACGATGAGGTTCTGGACAGAGTTGTTCAAGTTGTTGGGCTCAAACTTAAATTTCTCGACGAGTGTCCACCCACAGACTGATGGTCAAACCGAGAGAGTGAATGCACTCTTTGAGATCTACTTGAGGTACTATGTGAGTGCTAATCAGCGTGACTGGCCGAAGCTGTTAGATGTGGCCCAGTTCTCTTACAACTTGCAGCGGAGCAAGGCGACAAACCAGAGTCTGTTCGAGATTGTAACCGGGCAGCAACCGCTTACACCGAACACGGTTGTGATCGGGTATCGGGGGCCGAGTCCAGCAGCCTATCATTTTGCCAAGAAGTGGCATGAGCTTTATGACTTAGCACATGTATGCTTGCGCAAGGCGGGAAAGCAGACCAAGAAGTGGGCAGATTGAAAGCGTCGTGATGTGTAATTTGAGGTTGGTGATCTAGTCCTTGCCAAACTGACTTTGATCTTGCGCAACCCAAATCACAAGGGGCTCGTGCGACGATATGAGGGGCCGTTCAAAGTTGTGAAGCGGGTAGGCACCATGGCCTATCGACTAGAGTTGTCGCCGACCATCCGAGCTCATCTGGTGTTTCATGTGAGTTTATTGAAGACATATCACTACGACGAGGATGATCCAGATCGGGGCAAATCACACTGAGCGCCAGTCGAAGTAAAGGTCTCATACGAGAAAAAGATAGAAACGATCTATTCAGAGATAGTCGTTCGTCAAGTGAGAAATCGACCAAGGCATGAGTACCTTGTTCAACGGAAGGGTTTTCCCGAGTGCGAGATGAGTTGGGAACCCGCCGATGCCTTATGGCAATTCCAGGAGCAAATCGACCAGTACCATTCTAGCCGCGCGACGAGGGCGTCGCTAGAACTAGTGGGGGAGAATGTCACGGACCGCAAGCCCGCGACCGAGACAAGTGCAACCATGGCAACCCAAGCCTATCTCTACAGCATTTTGGGCTTGCCAAATGGCCCAAGGAAGCTAGCCTTTTACCATGGTGAAATGAGCAAGCAGAGTATTTACCATGGTGAAATCCGATAAGACATCTTACTTATCATTTTTGTGCTTATTTGTAAAGATAATTCCCACTTTATCTCTTATTTGAAATTTAAATGTTGTAGATATTATAAACTCTCATCTAGACCATTGATCCATTGTAATCTTGACCGTTGATTGTACTGAGCTCTCACTATAAAAGGAGGCTCAACCCAGGTCATTTCATCATTCATTCATTCAGCACTTACTTCAGTTTGTAAGCTTTTACCCAGAGTAATACAACTCAGTATTCACCCACTTTCTCTTGTTCTTTTGTCATCGCTTTTCTTTTGTTTCGCAACGGTTTCTAAGTATTCATACTTAGGAGTTTTCCAGGTGACTTAGCCCAATTTTCAACTGAGAAAGCAGCAAAGGCCGCATGGTTGTTTAGCAGAAGACTAGCCCCGTGTCATCATGCATTAATTGCTAGGTTAGGTCGTCTTCTATACGAAGTCATCATTTTTTTCCCACATGCATACCAAAAATGAGGAAATGCATTAATAAATAAACACATGTACATATGTGCGTGTACCAATTACTATGCATTCAATAAAACCCTCCATCCACATGCATCCATGTCTTTTACATATCATGTCTTGCTTGTGTTGCCACGTGCACGTAATTTAAAAGCACCGTCATTGATCATTATATGTTTGCTTCAAAATTACCACAAATCTCAATCTTAATCTCCTTCAAATTTCATAGCATTTCTGGAAAAAATCCTCTTTGTTTATGATATATATATATATACATATTTATATCATTTTCGTATGGAGATCACATTAAAGTTAGGAAACATACCTATATATATTTGGGTTGGGATATAGTAAGGCATTTTTTTCTTACTAAACGGCCTTTAAAGTTTTGCTGGGATAGTTTCAAAACAAAATTTCTACTTGTTATAAGTAACATTTAAAAAAATTAAAAATATTTCCAATTATTATTTATAATTTTGTAATTAAGTTAAAATCAAATAATTTTAATTATGGAATAGTAATGGGAGTTGGGCAATTCAAATTGTATTTTTTTATAAAAAAACAATCCTTACAAATTGAATTTATGGAATTTGACAAAAAATTCAATCTTTGGACTGCTGCTAGAAGGTTGTTGGAAAGGAGGAAAATATTTTGTTGCATGCCTAAAAGCTTCCCTATCCATCACTGAAATAAAATTTAACCCAAGTCGGGCATTTATTAAGTATGAAGGGACTATTGCTAATCATGACTATAGTACATTGGCGATCCTTTCCATCCGAGTTTACTCGTGTTTAAACATGTTCAAACTTAAAATATTTAAAATTTTAAAAATACTAATTGAATTAACATACAATTGATGTTTATGCTCTTGTCACCGGGGACAGAGGGATGTATGGTTTGAGAGAAACTATTGTTCTCTCAATTTTTTCGCGATATAATAGTATTTTGGATTTTTTAATTTAAATACTAATTAAATAAAGTTTTTGTTGTTTCTTTTTAAATTTAAAATTTTGATAGACTCTTGTTTTTCTTAACGTTTGATCTTAACTCCGTCTCTGCTTATCACTTTCTTGACTTCGGAAAGGTTTACACTTGCACTTATCGAAGAGTATTATTTGATCCCTATATGTTTTAAAATTGAACCTTTTCTATTATTTATTTAAGATTATCCCGACTCCTCTAAAATTGGCATAATTAATCGTTGTTTTCATATTTCAACAAACTCAAGACTATTGGCATAATTTATCAATATCTCAAGTCTTGATGTATTTAAAACAACGATCCAATTTCACTTAAACCCCACTCAAATGATTCATGGATTGCTTGTCCCACATCCATCAATATCACGCGGTTTGAGCCTAGAAAATTGAAAAGCTCTTTAAAGCCCTAGATTATGTGTGTAAATGGGACGCTTATGTTACTAAATCATTCAATTTCTATTTGAAAAAAATGAATTTAATTAGGTTCAGTAACATTTTTCCCAACAAGGATTTAATTAAGTTTAATAACATTTTTCCCAACAAAGATTGAGTGTAATGGCAATTGACAAGGTACATTACTCTCCTAAGGATCGAACTTAGGTTCGAATCTAAAAAATAATATTATTGGGAAAGAGATTCATAAATCTCAAACATGAACCATAAAATGGACATGTACAATGTAATTTTTTTTGTCATGAACCTTTCAAAAATTATTTTAGTCTTTATTTTTTATTTTAACCCTTAAATTTTATTTTATTGCTAAATTAAACAAATTGACCGAAACATTAATAGATTTATATGATGACGTCAATTATTTTATGTTTTGTATTAAAATCAATCAATTCAAAAATAGTATTTAAAAATTAATAAAATATAAAATATAGATAATTATCTTCAAAATTGTAAATATTATACTAAAATTTGATATCATAAATGAAGCAAATTGAATTGAAAGAATTATTCTTATAATAGATTCTAAAGTACATATTTAGATTAGTTGGCTAATAACTGAATTATAATGGTTATATAAAAAATATAAATTTATTAAATTATGTTTTAAAATATTGTAAAAAAGTCAAAATGGTCACATTCAACTTGACATGCATGTTATTTTTTTATTGGTCGATTTAATTTTAAAAAGTAAAAGTTTTGAGTGTAAGAAGAACGAAAAATTTTAAGAGTTTAAAATAATTTTTAAAAAAAGTTTGAAGGGAAAAAAATAATATTGAATTAATTTAGTTATGTTATTGTGGAATCGAGTTTGAACAATTTTTTAAAAATATATTGTATTATATTTAAAGTGATACGATTATAAAGTATTACATTGTAAAACATTAAAAGTTTAATGCATGAAAATAAGTACAATAAAATTTTAAGGGTGTGAAAGACACTAAAATATAAAACCTATCACTTTCAGAAGAACTTGAATAAACTTCTGAATGAAATCCAACAAACAATTACTTTGACTAGAGTGCTCTATGAAGAAAGCAAAATTTTCTGCTACTTATTTTTAACATATCGGCACATTCGCAAAAGAGAATCATAAACATATATAGAACGACCTCCTTCTCTAACAAAAACGCTCGTCGATACTCGGTACCCGAACAATTAAAATCATTAAACAAGTCAAATTTGATTCATCTTATTACATTACTTAAATAGGAGGCAAGTTTAAACTATTTTTTTATTATTTACTTTTTCACAATTCCTTAACTAACCTAAATTTGAGCAAAACGACTCGAGCTAATGGTGCGGGGCAGAACTGATTTTACTTATCTCGAACTTTGACTTTTTTATGCCTCTCAGGTTCTCACTTCAATTTCGTCCTATACTCAACTTTTTTCTAAAAGAATATATATTCTAAATTTTTAGATTTGAATTAGTAAATCTTTCTGATAATTAAAGGGTAAAACTTTAATACACAAACTGTGTAAAAATAATTTATATAAGCTTGTGTATTTATACTATAAAAACCTAAATCCTAAATTTTTAACCTTAACCCTAAAAAACTAAACCCCACACTCTAAACCCTAAATTCTAAACACTAACCTTACATTCTAAACCCCTAAACCTTAAACCCTAAACTAAAATCCTAACCCCTAAAACTAAAAGGCACGTATAAACTAAAGTTTACACGGCCTGTGTAACCTTATATTCTAAAGCTTACAACCTAAACCCCTAAACCTTAAACTAAAATCCTAACCCCTAAAACTAAAAGGCATGTGTAAACTAAAGTTTATACGTCCTGTGTATCAAAGTTTTTTCCATAATTAAAACATGTTTTAATTCACAAAATATTGAGTATTATTATTTAAACTTGAAATAAATTATTATACGCTGGATATCCGAGTTAAAATTTTTAAAAGACATAACGATATTCAAATTCTTTAGAATTTAGATGACCAAAGTTAGAATACTTAAAAAGTAGATATATTTTCTGATTTTTAATCTGAAGTCAGATTTAAATATTTGTTATACTTCCATCAAAACGTTTTCGGCGGATCCTACTCCCGAAGACAACATCATTGTTTTCGCGTCACGTGCCAACATTACGGAGTTTAAGGTTCTTCTCCGAACACTTTTACATTTTCGAATCTATCACTTCGAAGATTACTGTGTTGCGACAAGACAGTCATTAAACTCAATTAAATTTATAATCTGATAATCGAGTTATTGTCTGTTAGTCCATCAATAATCATCACTAGGCTTGATACAGTCTCATCAAACATTTTTCTATTTACACCACCAAAGGAATATAAATACTTTCAAGACTGAAAACAACAAGGACGACTCTCTCATATTGATGACCCCTCGACATCGACCACCCTCTCGCACCTCTCCCACATGATTTCGATCTTCAATTTTACGCTGTTTGTGGCTCTCGGCCTCAAGCCAGTCAGAAGAGAACTGTCCGATTGTATAGTCCATCACTGCCTATCGTGATTCTCTGCCCGTCCCACGATAGGTGAATCACCAAACCTTCCTTCGATCGTTGTCTTTATTTTTTATTTAGTATCGCCCAAAATCAACATCAACAATAATAAATTTAATATTTATATCTCAAATATTATTTAAATCAATAAAATAATTCGGCATCTACAAATAAATGAATTCATAATTTGAATTTATTTAATCTACTCATACAGTCATACTCTAACCCTAGCGGCCCTCACTCCCGATTATAAAATTTAGAATAAAGAATCCACATTACAGAGTTGGGAGAGGTCAAAGTTGAGGTCAGTTCAAACCGGTTACGTGGTTAGGCCCATAAAAACTGCGTTTGTTTCCAGGAAATGGAGAGTCCCCAAAACCCTCGTTCAAGTTGCTTGGTCCCGAGTCCATCAGTTTAATAGGTGTCAGCTTTGTCAGTCAGTCACATATTATGTTGACTTCCCCTCTCTATTTATTCCCTTCAAACGCCTCTCCATTTCCCACAATCAACTCCTTCCGATCTTTATTTCTTTTACACTTTAAAACCAATTCCAGTTTACGGAGTCTTTGTGTTTGATTTTGATCATTTACGGGGCAATGGCACATTTGGGGTTTCTGCTTGTTTTATTGCTCTCATCAACCCTCAACTTCGTTCATGGTTTTCCAAGGCATAACCATCGCCCCCATCACGGTTCTCTTGGTCCTTGGATCAATGCTCATGCGACTTTCTATGGCGGTGGCGATGCTTCCGGAACAATGGGTACTTTTCAGTTTTCAGAACCGAGTTTCGAGTAACCCGATCCGTTATGTAAATCAATGTCGGTCTCGTTATTTGCTTGATTATTTATGTTTTAGGTTTTCTCCTTTACAGGTGGAGCTTGTGGCTATGGAAATCTATATAGCCAAGGCTATGGTGTTAACACGGCGGCATTGAGCACTGCATTGTTTAACAATGGCTTGGGCTGTGGTGGATGTTACGAGCTCAGGTGCGTGAACGACCCACAATGGTGCCTGCCGGGCTCTATTGTGGTCACCGCCACCAACTTCTGCCCTCCAGGAGGCACAGGCTGGTGCGACCTTCCCAACCACCATTTCGATCTCTCTCAGCCTATTTTCCTACACATTGCCCAATACAAAGCTGGTATTGTCCCTGTAATGTACAGAAGGTAAACATAAAACACAAATGCCTAAATTCACCCAGCATGTTTCCGTATTTTGTTTTACACATCATTATGTCGAGTTCGGGTAGGAAAATAATTTCCTTGACTACCTAAACCTGTACTCGACACATTGAAACTTAATTACATATTCATATCAAGTGTTTATTGTTTTTCAGGGTGAGGTGTAGTAGAAGAGGGGGAATAAGGTTCACCATTAATGGACATTCCTACTTCAATTTAGTCCTTGTAACCAACGTCGGAGGTGCTGGTGACGTTCGTTCTGTATCCATTAAAGGCTCAAGGACCAAATGGCAATCAATGTCCAGAAACTGGGGCCAGAACTGGCAAAGCAACTCTTACCTCGATGGACAAAGTCTGTCGTTTGTCGTCACCACGAGTGACGGCCGCAGTGTTGTCTCTTACAATGTTGCTCCTCCCGGTTGGTCCTTTGGACAAACGTACACCGGTCGTCAGTTTAGGGCATAACTGCCCCCCTTAACTTTAATTTGGTTCCTCGAAATTCTTGAGTGATTGCAATTAACCTTAGTAGCCTCAACGCGAGTTAAAAAGCCTAGTATGTCAAGCCATTTGTTTTTGAATTGCTTGTTTTATTTGTAGTTATATATAACTGAGCTTTTCTGTTTTTATTTCACGTAGTATTTACATATTGCAATGACATCATATTAGAAAGGCTTTGTTTTTTAAAGCCAAAATGTACTTTTGCCTGCGAAACGTCTACTTCTTTTGAGCTGTTGTAGAATTTGGTGGTTGTTTTATTATGATTGTCTCCATAATAAATTTTTGAGTAAATTCCACCAGTAGTGACCGAACTATAGTTTTTTTCTATTTTGGTTACCGAACTATTTTTTTGGGCAAAAACATCACTAATGTTATGTTTCCTTCCTATTTTGGTCAACAAACTATTTTTTTGGCAAAAACATCACTAACGTTATGTTTCCTTCCTATTTTGGTCACCGACTATTTTGGTCATCGACTATTTTGCTGACGTGGAATTTTATTTATATTTTTTTAATTTTCCATGTCATTTCTTCTCTCTCCTCGTAAGCAATATATGTTATTTTATAATATTTTTATTCAAACTAACAGGATGATGACACATGTCACTGCCTATTAGTGGAATAAAAAGAATGAAAAATCAAGCCCTTTAAGCAGCTATCGAGATTCGACTAATTGGCAGTTATACGTTTCACCATCCTAGTAGTTACACGTGTTACCATCCTATTAGACAGTTACACGTGCCACTATCTCTCTGGCTGCATAAGGGGCTTGATTTTTCATTCATTTTATTCCACTAATAGGCAATGACATGTGTCATCATCCTGTTAGTTTGAATATAAATATTATAAAATAACATATATTGCTTACGAGGAGAGAAAAGAAATGACATGGAAAATTAAAAAAATAAAATAAAATTCCACGTCAGCAAAACAACCGGTGACCAAAATAGGAAAGAAACATAACGTTAGTGATGTTTTTGCCAAAAAAATAGTTCGGTGACCAAAATAGGAAGGAAACATAACGTTAGTGATGTTTTTGCCAAAAAATAGTTCGGTGACCAAAATAGGAAAGAAACTATAGTTTAGTGACTACTGGTGTAGTTTACCCTAAATTTTTATATTATCTAATATAAACCAATTGATCAATAAATCAAATATAAATTTTTATATGAAAAAGGAAAAAAATGCGCATCAATTTGGTGAAATATCCCAACTTTAAATTAAGGGTTTAAAAAATCAGATAATTTTTATTTTCAATGTTTTATTATATAATTTATACATTAAATATAAATAAAACATATTTTTTGGACAAATTCATTTGTAATTAGATCTCTCTAAGGATAGTAAGACAGGTCTAAACCAATAGGTCGGGTGTATTTAGATCAAAGTTACAATGACTTGAATACATGAAACTTTATTTTGTATTTTCAGAAAGCTTTGATAAGCAGCATCGATTTTAATGGGCAGAGAAAAGTAAGGCACCGACACTACACTTTTAAGTGTAAACCAATCCACCTTTCAAAAAAAAAAAGAAGAAGAAGAAGGGTTAAAGCAATCCAAACCTATTCTCTGGATGACAATTGACCCAAACGTCTATTATGAGCCGAGCTCTTCAACTTTAATCAAGTTACTAATTATTCATATAAAGAAATATACTTTGATAAACAAATTATATAAAAAGTTTTTACACAATTTTTTTTTATTTAAACAATATAATTTAAAGTCTAAATTTTAATTCTAGTCAATAACATCTAGAGCAAGTGGTTAAAAGTTTTCATGTGACATTTCCATTCTCCTTAAGCTGTAAGTTCTAGACTTAGTAAGAGCAAATTTTCCCTTTTTCTCCCCTTAGGTATAGAGAATGGAGGTATAAGCCTTGTTTGGCAACTAACGGATAGCTGATAGCTGAGAACGGATTACATTAGTTAATAGCTGATTGCATTAGTTGATTTGACTTGATTGTATTAGTTGATTGTATAAAAGTGTTTGTTAAAATTAACTGATAGCTGATAGTTGTTTGATTATTTAAACAAGTAAAATGACATATAAATACATAATTATATTTGACATTTGCTTAAATAGTTTATTAGTTATCAATATTTTATATCTATTAATATTAATTAGATTATGAAAAATATTTTTTTAATATAGCATTACTAAGCATATTTGAAGGATCTATATATTAATTTATTATTTATATAATTATTTTTAATATAATTTGATTAGTTATTAAATTTAAATACAAATATAAATGTGTGAGAATAAAAAGAAAAAAAGTATTACTTTACAAATGTCACAATGTAAATACGTGAGAGTGAATAATTAAAATAAAAAATGTTTAATTTAGGTTGTTTGGAGATTTTTTTATATAATTGTCAAGGGTAAAACAGTCTTTATAACTCTAATATCAAAACCTCTGATTTTAAAAAGCTCATATTAGCAATTTTTTCAAAATTAGACCTCTAATTTTTGCTCAAACCTCTAATTTTTGCTCAAACCATTGTTTACCAAACAGGGCCATAGAGTAGAATATTGAAAACAATGGCTATGAATTTCATAGATTATGAATGGGGTATTAATTGATCCTTACTAATTAATAAATTAACCTAAATTAACGCTAATACTAAAATTAAGGGATTAGGATTACAATTTGACTAACTAATTGTAATGGAGACAATTAAAGGTTTGACTATACAACTAATTACAATTGGAATAAATTAATTATAATTTATTCTCTTATACTGGGTAGGTATTGTTCAAAAAAAATAATCCTATAACCTTAAATTTTGAATTTTTAAACACTAAATTTTAAACATAAACGTGAAGTTATAAAATTTAAATGGCTTAACCGTTAGAAAGGTGCACAACCTATACCTTTTTTCCGGTTTGATTTCTATCGTTTATTTCGGGTCACTTTGGTGCCTAACGTTTTATTCCGCAACTCAAATCAAGTTTTTTCGTGACAAGTGTTAAAAAATCATTATCTAATAAAAATACGACATGTGACATATTTATGATATTTTCTTTAATTTTTATTTTTTAAATCAGAAAATCTTTAATTTTATGAAAAACCAAAATCTTGAATTTCTCTAAACCCCTAAACTCAGACCCTAAATCCCTCATCTCCCTGATTCAACCACCACCGGCCACCCTTGCCTTCTCGCCCTCCACAACTAAAAGTTTCATCATTCAATCGTCAAAACCGGCGAATAAACCGTCGATTGTTATATTGACAAACATCCAACAATGAAGAAAAAAAGTCTGGTTGAGTTTTTAACCGAAGGCTAGAGGGTGGAGGATGCTGAACGGTAAAGTACACGACACTTGGGTGGTGAACGAAATCGCTGACGTGTGGGGGATGTCGGAGAGGAGGGAGATGTGATTTGAAGGTTTGTTTGAAAGAACTTAAAACTTTGGGGATATTAAGAAGTTTATAGTTTTAAAGAAATTCAAAAATTAAATAAATAAAAAACAAGCTACGTGTCATGTTATAATTGCATGACGATATTTTTTTAACCGCTATTGATAGAAAAACCTAATTTTGAAGATTTTTGTTTAAGCCTCCAAAATTTTAAAAAAATTAAGTTGTCTCCCTCAAACTTTTACTCCAAATTTTGCCATTGGTTTTACGGTCCATGTATAGAGTGCGAATGTTATCTTTAAAACTTAAATTCACATTTTTTTTCAAAATGCAATGTGACTTATCAATATATCCAAAGTTTTTTGATATCTCGTGTCTCTTCTTTTACGACAAAAGTTTTTTTATATAATGCTATTTTAGTGTGTCTACGTAATTCCATAATACATGCCTCATAAATAGGAAATTTATATCCCTATTTACGAAGCAAGGTTCGATTCTAGCTTCTTTAAGAAGCCCACAATTTTCTTGTCAAAAAAATAGAAGCCCATAATTTAAAAATAATATTTTTTTGTTTAAATACTTTTTTTTTTTGCATAAGTTTGCGTGGAACGGAACATCATCAGGTGTTTATAATTTTTTTTTTAAACATCAGGTGTTTATAAGATCTTTCAATTCGGGAATCCAAAAGCTTTTTGTTTAAAAAAAATAAATAAATATGGGAACAAATGACTTTACATTTAATATTCTCATATGCACTATTTCAGTATCTTCTCTTCTTGTTTGACAAAAAAAATGTTCAATCGATCTAGCTGAAGAAGGTTTTTTTATATAAAAATTATATTTATAAAAAGTTATTGAGTCGACTTCAAGTTAGATTATTGGTGTACGAGTTGTTTGAATTGAAAATTATAAAATAATTAGAGGTATTGGCCATGTTTGGTAAATAACGATTTGAGCCAAAATTAGAGGTTTGACTTAAAATTATTAGTTTGACTGGTCAAATCCGCTAATTTAAATGTTTGGTGATAGTGGTGTTCGACCGATCTGATTATCCGTTGATCCGATCCGAAAATTCGGATATCCGATCCGATTTTTATTTCCGGATCGGATATCCGATCCGATTTTAAATTTTTCGGATCGGATACGGATCACAATATTTCAATTTTCGGATAATCGAAAATCCTAATTTTTATGAATATTAATTTTGTTATTTTTTACAATTTAATGCTTGTTATATCCAAAAATTAAAAAAAGTTGAAATTTTCACATATGTGAATCTTGTTATATTCGAAATTCCAAAATTTTCATAAATACGAACTTCAAATTCAAAAAAATAATTAAATAAAAATATATTTTTGGATAACTGGATATTCGAATATCCGATCCGATTATTCAATATTCGAATATCCCATTTTTCCAGATCGGATACGGATCACTATATCGTCGATCTGAAAAACCGGATATCTGAAAAAACGAATCGGATCCGATCCGATATCCGACAATGAACACCCCTAGTGAGTAGTGGATTAGAATAGCGGATTGGAGTGAAACATCTAATTAGAGCTATAAATGAGACGAGACAGATCGCGAGCTACTCGAGCTCGACTCGGTCAAAGCTCAACTCGATTGGACTCGACTGGAGCTCGAACTCGGTTCGAGTTCTTAACGAGCCGACTTACTTGATACCTAACTCGAAAATATAATATACTAATTTTTTTTTTTTATAATTTAAAATCTAAATTCCTAAACCTAAAACCCTAAAATATAAACCTTAAACATAAGTTTTGAACCCTAAAATCTAAATCCTAAATTCTAAACCCAACAATCTAAACCTCTAAACCCTAAACTAACACCCTAAACCCTAAAATTAACAAGCTTGAGTTTTCACAACTTGTGTATCAAAGTTTTTTTTTTCTTGATAGGGCTTTAAATGAGACGTGACAGATGGCAATATACTCGAGTCCGACACGGTCAAAGATCGGTCAACATTTGACTCGATTAGGCTCGAATCAAGCTCGAATTCGACTCGAGTTCTTAACGAACCGAGTCGAGCTCAACTCGAAATCTTAACAAGCCGAGTCGAGCTCAGCACTACTCGAGCTCGACTCGGCTCGTTTACACCCCTACATCTAATTTTGAAAAAGCTGCTAATAGAAGATTTTTTAAAATTAGAGGTTTTGGCATTAGAGTTATAAAGACCCTTTTACCCTTTACAATTATAAAAAGTCTCCAAATAACCTAAATTTAACATTTTCTATTTTAATTCTTCACCATCGTGTATTTACATTGTGACATTTGTAAACTAATATTTTTTTATTCTCACACATTTATATTTGTATTTAAATTTAATAATTAATCAAATTATATTTAAAAAATCATATAAATAATAAATTAACATATAGATCCTTCAAATATGCTTAGTATTGTTATATTAAAAAATTATTTTTCATAATCTAGTTAAATTAATAGATACAAAATATTAATAATTAATAAACTATTCAAACAAGTATCGAATATAAGCATGTCCTTATATATTATTTTGCTTGTGTGAGTAATCAAACAGCTATCACCTATCAGTTAATTTTACCAAACACTTTTATACAATCCGCTAGTCAAATCAACTAATTGCCAAACAGGGCCATTGAGTCTTAAATGCTGTTAACAACTTAACAACAGACTGACTAGGCAATTAAAGTAATATATTAGTTGTTACAAAATGATCATTGAATTTTGTAAACTTTTCAAAATTGTAAATACACTATTTAATGGTTATAAAATAGTCTTTGAACTATTTAATTATTATAAAATGATTGTTTAATACAGATTATACTACAATTTTTTTTGCAGTTGCTTTCAGAAACTTTATTTTCAAAAACGTTTAAATGAATGAATGAAATGAGTTTTTGTTTCCAAAAACGTTTAAAATTAAAGGAATTAAGATTTTTTGTTTTCAGAAATCTTTTAAATTAAAGGAATTAAAGGGTTTTTTTTTTCCCAATAAGCATTTTTGGAAACAAAAACTCTTTCATTCCTTCATTTGATATGTTTCTAGAAATAAAGTTTCTTGAAATTAATGACAAAAAATGCAGTATAATTTGTAATAACAAACAATGTTGTAACAAAAAAATAGTTTAATGATCATTTTGTCAAATTTATAAAGTTCAACGAATTTTACTTTAACCAGTCATCTCGCCGTTAAGATGTTGACGTTATCTAACACTCATTTTGTAACAAAATCTAAAATTTAATGACCATTTTATAATTTTTAAAATTTCAATACCAAAATGATATTTTAAGATAGTTTAATGACCATTTGTTAACTTTTACCGATATATTTGAATATAAACTGCAAATGCTTCAAACCAAGAGTCCGAGACATTTATTTGGAAAACCATCAAGCTTCCCTCATATTCACAATGGAAATGGTAAGGTTTCCGCTAACCTTGAACAGAAAACTGAAAAGAAACTAAAAAAGGGACAAAATCCAATGTTATTTAAGAGCAACTGCAGCATCTTCAGGAGCAAGCTCACACGCTGCATTTACTTCAAACCAGGATTTCTGCCAACTCAACCGACTCAGTAATTGATAGGAGGTCGAATCATTGATGGATCAGCGAGAACAAATAGCTCACCATTGGTATTTGGCAGCAACAAGGACCTCCTCATATTTCTGAGCAGCATTGTCCCAGCTGAGGTCTTGCACCATACCCCGTCTTCGGAGTCCATCCCAACTCTCTTTATAGTCACGATACGTCAATAAGCAGTTCCCTAATGCATATATCAACTTACTTGCATCAGCGCTATCAAATGTCCAACCGAGCCCCGACTCTTCATCAAATGGATTGAAAGGCTGCACCGTGTCCCTCAACCCACCGACGGCATGAACAACGGGAACTGTTCCATAGCACATGGCATACAGTTGGTTCAGTCCACAGGGTTCAAATCTTGATGGCATGAGTAAGATATCCGACCCAGCAGTTATACGATGGGCTGTCTGTACAGAAAACCCTACCCATCCCCGGACTTTGTCACGATGTTGAGCTTCAAACTGCCTAAGCAGCTCTTCGAGGTCCTGTCTGCCAGTTCCTAACATGACTAATTGCAGATCCTGGTCCATCATCCAGGGAATTGCCTCAGCAATTATATCAACACCCTTTTGCCGATCCAGTCTCCCAATAAAACCGATCAGTGGTACTTCTTCACGAACAGGTAACCCAAGCTCCTTTTGCAAGGCTGCCTTGCACTGAGCCTTGCCGGTCTGCAATGTTTCAATGGAGTAGTTAGTATAACCATCTGATCTGAGGTGAACATCATTTTGTGGATTCCAGTCCTCCGTGTCGATTCCGTTCACTATTCCTTGCAATTTCCAGTCACTTTCATTTATAATGCCATGTAAACCCCAACCACCTTCCACAGTTTTAATCTCCCAAGCATATCCATGGCTAACAGATACCACTCTGTCAGCGGTCTTTAGTCCTGCTGCAAAGATATTGAAGTGCTCACCTCCGACAGGGTCATATAACCTGAAAAGGTCCAAGTAGTGATCTGGTAGACCGACAGAACGGAAATCCTCCAAAGGGCCCCTACCCTGAATATGATATATCGGTTAGAATACAGTACAAAGAAATTCAGATAAAGAATCTCTAAAAGCACTCCTCATAATAGTAAATGCTTTCGGTTTCTCCTTCTCCAATCTCTCTTTCTGTGGAATGTAATATTGCATTCTCTTTTGTTCAAGTTTTATCCATGATTTTGTATAAAATTCTCTCTGTGAGCAAAATCCAAGCAAAGAATAGAGATAAATATGTAAATACACTAGGATATAAGCTCTTAATTTCGATAAAGTACAAAGCAAAAATCTCAATAATCTGATTCCTTCCTTTATAAAAAGAATAAATCAAGTGAATTATCATGGCAGAGGACAAACCTGGTGAGCAATATTATGGATAACGAGAATGGATCTAGTGAAGGACATCAAACCATTGTCTCGGTAATAAGCCTTCAAGTAGACTGGCAACAGAGCAGTGTGCCAATCATTAGCAATGAAAACCAGATTTCCATCTCCATAGCAGACACCCCCACATGATACATACCAAGGGACCTGAATAAACCAGCATCTTCAGCATATGACACTATAATCTAATTGATCAATTATTTTCGACCAACATTGTTGGTCGAAAATAAAGGGACACGAGGAAACCTAACTTTTCCAAGAATAATATAAGAGCTTTCAGGCTTCAGCATAGGACAGAGCAGAGCATTTACTTTCCACTCATACACAATTATAATATGTAGAGCCTTACAAACAACTCAGAGCATCATTTACTTTCAACTCGTACACATTTATAATATGTATATCTATGACTAGCGAAGTGGTATAATAAGTGAATGTCTACATATTTTTTAAGGCAATTTAGAAAATGCACCTCGACAGCTGCCTTGCAAAACAACACCATGCGCTTCAAAATATCCTGCACCACAAGACTAAAGTCATGCAACATTCAAAATGCTAACTATGACAATCATAGAAAAGCCTATTGCATCTCCTAATTGATAAGGTTACAAAATATAGATTGCAAAATATACTGTTTGAAACTAACCTATAGCAATTATATATGCTTATAGCACTGCAACAGTCTAATAACACTAATGGAATGGAAGAAGTTAAAGAAGTTACATCAGTTGTTAGAAAACTTAGTGACTTATAATCACCCTTAGATTAACATTAAAATTAACTCGATGGCCAATTTTTTATCTTTTCCTTTTCCCCCAGGTTTGTTGTAGATTTGGCATGATTTGGCATGTTGTGAACATAGCTTATGCATTCTGAAATCAAACTAAATTAAGACTTCTAATTACAACTTATTCGAATTACAAACTAATCATAACAAAATCACAAGAGAATATATCCTACCTGTCGTTTTCCTCCGTATATGTCAGACTGCATATGGCGAAACATAGCAGTATCCATGAAAACAAAATCCACACCTCAATATAAGCATGGTAATATGATACTTCCATATCCTACAAATAACATATAATCAAAAGATCATGCAGCGGAATTCAGCCTGTTTTGTTTAACAATCAAATGCTATGTTATTTACAACAATATGCAACAGCTCTGTCATACCTGACCATCCACCTTATACTTCTTTTGAACTCCTATATATTGAGGTTCAGCATAATCAGCATATCGAGGTGCCACAACCTAAGTAACAAAGAAAAGAATTGACCAATGAACAATCTAAAGTGCCACAGGCATCCGTAGGGTCATGTTTGGGACTACAGATAAAGTAAATATTGGATACTAAATTCAAATTGTTCATAAATTGACAGAGTAAAAGAATGGTCAGCAACATGGAAAAATAATTATACACACATAAAGGTTTAACTAAACTAAGCCTGAGATTTAAATTGATTTGCAACATTCAGTGAAGCTTCACATGAATAGAGTTTACATATATATATATATTGAAATGCTATGTATTCAATTTAACATATAAAGTATAAAATTTTTGTACCATAACCCTGTGTCCACGTCTAGCCAAAGCCTTTGGTAAAGAACCGGCAACATCTCCAAGGCCACCTATAATCAAAAAAAGAAAAGAAAAGAGATGAGATGAGATGAGAGACGATCATCTCAGAATATCTTAACAGGTACACTACCTGTTTTAGACCATGGGGAACATTCTGCAGCTACTAATATAATATTCATGACGTTTGCACCAGCCAGTGGTGGGGTTTTTTCAACTTCAACTGCAGGATCATGAACCTCACCAACCACTCCCGAGCCTGTTTTGGTCGAATTTTCATTCTCTACAGCTGTAACTCGAGCAGGGTAAGAAGAACTTGAGGGAAAAGAAGGAAGCACATCAGACTTAAATGCTTTAGAATCAGTGGTTTTCAACTGTTGGGTAGAATCTAAATTGGAGGCCTTTCCTGAAGGCAAGTGTACTTCAGGTTCTTCTCCAACTTTATCTGAAGGTCGGATCTCCGGTACTTCCTCCATAGTTGAAGTAACAGGACTGCTTGAAGAAAGAATGCTCGCATTTTTGTCTTCATCCACTCTAACAGGGCTGCTTGAAGTGAGATCCACATCGGGAAGAGACTTTTCCTTCTCCTCAAGAAAAATTTCATCTTCATCTAGGTCTGTAGTATGACTTCTTATGGATGACACCATTTTCCTTCTTTCTGCAATCTGCCAGGGATAAAGAAGATAGATAACACCATTTCGATTTAAGTTGTCATGAACGAAAACAGCAAGATAATGCATCTATCTATTTATTACTTCTTATGGCTAGAAACTAATCCACAAGGGAACTTCATCAGCAATGTGATTCCAATGGAATCCTACTATTGGAGCAACAATGTTCTTACATACTCCATGAGACCTACAAAGATTACTTGTTACTACAGAGCACTTATTTCTTGCTTATTGATTCAATGGAGTTACATTGCAAGATAGGTGTAAGATTTATAAGTTCCTATTCCAGATTGGCAATTCTTTTACCCAATTTTATTCCAATCTTTATTTGTTGCAAACTATAACACTTGCAAAGTTCACAATCAAGATAAATAAACAATCATAGCGAGCAAGATAAACCAATTACATTAAAAACCCATTTCCAATCCAATGGCAGCATTTACAATTAAAAAACAAAATTTATATTCCAAAATAAATATCTCCAATGCAAACACAATCATTACATTTCAAAACACAAGATTCTGATGCAAAAATTGAAAGAGAAAGAAAGAAAGAAAAAGAACCTGTTGAAAAAAGTCTCTTTGCAAGGCAAGAACCTTCTTGCTCTTCTCAATTGAAGCCTGGAGTGAATCATCTGGGTCATCACCGGCGCCACCAACACCGTCCCGGGAACCAGTAACTGGCACAGGCTTAAACCTCCAATGCTGCCCTTTATTAAAGAACAAAGAAACCCCAGTTGTTGAATCATTAAAAACAGCCAAATTTTCAATCTTTCTTGGACTAAAAGTTGGGGAAGTGAGAACATTTCTACATTTTCTTTCAATGATGGAAGTCGAGAAACCGCCAACGGAAGCCATTGCCTAGAGCTGGAAACTATGTAACAAAACAAAGCATAAAAGAAGTGAGGAAAAAAGGGTATTTCTTTTAGTGATTAAAAGATGAGTTGGGAAATGGGAATGACGAAAATGGGCAAAAAATCAAAGAAAAAAGTTTATCGTTTTAGGAAGAAAAAAAAGGAGTCTTTATATTGAAAGAATGAGAGTAGACCAGCAACCGAAGAAACTGGGATTTGACAACAGAAAACAGAAGAAAAGGGGGAATGACAAATTAAAGAGCGAGAAGGTAAAAGTGTTGTACATCAGAGAATTATGAGAAAAACATGGGGAAAAACTGGAAAGCTTTCTTTTTGAGGCTCAAATCGGCTGAAAATTTGCCCAACGAGAATGAAAAGTTTACTAATAAATCTGCTTAAAAGGAACATAGGAATGTTCTTCATTTCACTGAACTCAGTTCGATCACTCGGAGGAACCTGTCAGGAAGGTGCAGGCAAAGGTAAAGATCATTCGGATGAAGCACTCCATGGTGGGTTACCGAGTCATGGTTTATTGAAACTCGAGCACGTATCCATGATTCCAACAACTTACAATCGACGACTGATTGCTACGTGTTGAAAACCAGTAACATCCGAGTACGGTGTAATATTCGAGTCGAATTAATCAATTAATAGAGGACTGTACATAATAGACTTATATAATATTTGATCTCGATTAATTAATTAATTATCGATGATTATAAAAAAATAAAGTAAATAATAGGATAATGTTCATAAATAATCACTAAACTTTAATTAATTATTTAATTTTGTAACTAAATTTTTAATTACTTTAATACTACCATTAAACTTTGTATTTTGCTTCAATTTTACCACTGACTCGTTAAACACCGTTAATTCACTAATGGTGAACTGATTGAGCTGTCCACCACACCCAACATTTTCCACGTCATTTTAACACAAATATTACATGTCAATCTTACCACTTTGTGTTTTCCCTGTCATGTTTTGCCACTAATCCATTGCTTTTGTTCTAGCATCAGTTGCATTGCTCCATTTCTCCATTTTAACCAACTCGATTGCCACATTTTGAGCTTCATCCAATTCATGTCTTTGCTTCTCATTGATCAAACCACAAAAATAAGCACTAACAACATGAGTAGCCAACTGAGTTTCAGGGTCCGGAAACCCATCATCAATGGCGACACCCCTCAAATTAACCCTTTTTTGAAGTTGTCAATCGAGTGTTCTGCTTCAAAATGTAATACCCAATTGCAGGAACTTATTTCCCAGCATAGCTTTCACCGGCGATATAAACCAGACGATTCTTAAACAAAGGGTCTAACGAGATAAACCGTGTTATCGCGACGAAAAGATTGTTAACAACAGAGATATGATCTATACTCTATAGGAATCTCTTGAGGCGTTGAAGTTAATACTAAACCTAGTTGCAATAGGATTATCAAGAAAGAGTAAACCAAATAAACGATTCCAAGAACCTGAATTTGGCTCCAGCGAAAAATGTTCAACGTTTTTCCTGAGAGAGAAAACAACACGCCAAGGTCCGAGATAAAAAAAATTTCCTATCATGGAAGAGCAAAGGGGCCACCTTGGAGTCAAATAAGAAGGGTTTGGGGAAGAGTTGAAGTGAGGGTTTGGGCTTCATAAAAAGTGTAAAAAATGGCGAAATTGGAGGGTGAATTGACTAGGAGATACCCAGATCTTGTAGGGAGCGCTTGTTTGGGGAAGATATCAGCCGCGATAATGCGATGGAAAACGAAGAAACAGAGGTAGAAGAAGCAAGCTTTTGTTGACTTTCCTAGCATTATGTCTAGTTTTAAAATGCTTCCAAAAGGCTATGCGAGAATGACAATATTTGTGTTAGAATGACGTGGAAAATATTGGGTTTGGGGACAGCCCAGTCAGCATACCGTTAATGAGTTAACAGTGTTTAATGGGTCAATTATAAAATTGAAGCAAAATACAAAATTTTATGATAATATTAAAAAAATTAAAAGTTTAATTACCAAATTGAATAATTAACTAAAATTTAGTGATTATTTATAAATTTTATCCTAAATAATATTGTATGTTTTTTATTTGGATATCTAAAATAGATAAGAGATAAATGGATAGATTAGTCATCATCTTTGTTTGGTTAAGCAGTTTCAAGAAAAGAAAGTTATATATATTATTTTATATTTTTCAATTATAATTTTCTAAAATATTTTTTTACATATCACACGAATAATTTTGAAATTAATTGTTTTAAATTTATAGTTAATGTAAAATTAAAAAATTGAATTAGTGTTTTTCATTTTTTATAGTTCTATGTGTTTAGTCATTTTTTAAAAATGTTTATAAATTAAAAAATAGAAAAATTGATTTATTAATAAGAAATTAAATGTTCAGTTTATTTTATAAAATTTAAAGCTACGGTTAGTAATTAGTTAAGTATTAAATTAATTCTTTAAAAATAAAATATTATGTTAACGTTTAAAAGTCATTTTATATTATTGATAAATCTTAAAATTATACCTGAAGTTTATTTAATATGCAATGTTATACGCAAAGAGGAGCAAAGATATAGAGTTAAGAGACAAAATATAAATGTTTGAAAGTGTGGGAGCAAATTCATAAATAACCTAATTTTTGAGGATGAAATAAATAGTGAATGAAGAAAGAATGGTTTCTTTTTGGGTACCAGACCTTATCAATTACAATGCTTATTGAACTAGTACAAAAATAACAATTTACACTTTGTTTGTTGCTTTAACATCTCATTGGTTTGAAGAAGAAGAAAGAAGTTGAGAAAGCAGGAAGAATGTTAGATATTAGCTTTAACATCTCATTGTTGTCATTTGCACCGCTGCTACTGCCCTTTCAGATCTCAAATCTGGTTTAGATCGGGTTCAAGAAATTTATTTGATTCCTCCAATCATTGGTTCATCATCGAAAACCTTTCGAGTCGTCTTTTAATACGGTGATTGGTGAGCTATTTTTCAATTTTCTTAGTCAGTATGGCAACTGATTCGATCTAATCTTCCAGATTTTGTTGCTCTTCTGGTCTGCCTAGAATAGATTCTAGTGTTCATTTTTGCCCAAGAAAATATCTGAGGAAAGTTAAGTGTTTAACAGCCTTGCTCTCCTTAACCAGAGAAAATAGGGTATTTTTTTGCCCAAGAGAAACTTCAGATTGCATTCGAGAGTTCTTAGCTTAACCGCCTTACTCCCAACAAAAAGAAGGATTGAATAAGTGAAGGAAGATAATGAAGATGAAGAAACAAGAGATTTCTGAAGGAATTTTCGATAAAAAAAAATGTAAGACTTAAAGGTGAGTAAAAAAGAACGATAGGATGAAGAACACCATCAATTCTCAACAAACCACCAAGTAAAACATACAAGTTTTGTTCTTGAAGGAATTCCGGATGAAATAAAAGGTGAATGAAGAAATAAAGCTTTCTTTTTGGGTACCAGACCTTACTAATTACAATGCTTACTGAACTAGTACAAGAACAAGAATTTACACTTTGTTTGCTGCTTTAGCATCTCATCGGTTTGAAGAAGAAGAAAAAAGTTGAGAAAGCAGGGAAAAATGCTAATATAGCTTTATTTAGTTGTTAATTGTTGTTATTAGTTTGTTAGTTTGTTAATAGTTAGTTATAAGATTGGGTTATATAAATCCAACAAGTGTGATGGGCAAATCATCTCTTATTTCATTCCATTTTAATAAAATATTTTTCAGATTTTATTTTTTTTCCTGTATTTTTACTAAATTCCTAACTGTCCATTCATCTCCTTCCCACAGCCACCGCCGGTCACCTATTCCGGCCGCTACCATGGCTGCTTTCTCGCAAGAACAAAGGTGAAAAATAAAATTATTGGAGGTGGGGAGGAGCACCACCCCATATAGTTCCGTCACGTTAAATTTTATTTTATACATTTTTATAAATGAAATTTTATATTTAATTTTCACAAATCACTACCATAATTATCATTATAACGTCATTTTATGATTACATGTTACAAACCCAACTAATGATATTAATCTAATATAAAAATAAACAAATATATATATATATTTAAATATATGCACCTGACGAGTTGAAGGGTGTACCAACTAAAGGTTGAAAGAATTATGATGACTCAAGAATAGGAAGATGCAGGAAGTATATTAGAGTGTGAAGCAGTATGTTATGATCTGTTAAAGATCAGTTATTTAGTTCAGAGTTGGTTACTTAGTTATTGCTTTGTCTATATAAAGATGATAAGATCATAAGAAGCTGTAGAGAGATACGATTGATTTTTCAGATTCAATGTACAAGTTTATGATTCTTTGAGTTTCTTTTATTAAGTAGAACTATGTTATATTTTCAAGGAAAATATCGAAATTCGAACACATACAAAATAAGATAATATATACATTTTTGGTCACTTGGCAATTAGTGGATTTAATACATTCTTTAAGTTCTTTTTATACTTACATCTATGTTAGGGTGAACCTATAAAATTCTAGATGGGTGAATTTATAAAATTTTAGGAGGCGAAATAAAATTTCAATAAAAATACATAGAATTTTTTTGAAATTTTTTTAAATTATATACGAAATTCAAATTTATTGGGGAAAGACCACTCCTCCAGTCCCTTGGTCTATCTCTCCTTACATCTATATTCCCTACATTAATAAAGGGATTTAACACATTGTACTCTTTAATAAAAAAATCGATCTATTTAAAATTATAAAACACTTGGAAAATTTCCAAAAATAATAGAACTTTAATTTAGATTTTGAAAGTCTCTCCACAGACGAATTTCCTCGTTGTAAATTGTAATCCCTTATTGTACCACATCTTCGTCAAATTACAGCTTAAAAATCTATAGCTCAGAATTGGACTTTCAAACCATGTGAAATCAACCCAATTTGTATAACCCAAGATAGGAGACCAAGTAGCCCATTTCGTATTCCCATTCATATTGATTTGGTGGCCTATATTGAGTCTTTCACCTAAATCCTACCGTATTAATTGCATAATAATAAACTAAGAATTATTTTTGTTACTGTAACACCCTCGACCCGTATATCATATTTGGACCTCAAGTCCAATTCACTACCATAAAATTTCCAACCTGGTTTAGCCCATACCACAACCATTCCCATAAAATCCATTAAGTTCTGAAGTTTAAATCATAAGTAAGTATTTCAAAACGTTACATAGGAGCTCCATTTAAAAATACATAACTAAAAGCATTAGAATCACAAATTAAAATCCTAAAATAGAGTTACAATACAAACATAGGGTCCTACGAATACATGGCCTAATAAAATCTAGTATTGTTCTCGGACACAAGTCGACGTTGAAGTCTCACTCCAATGGTGCTCCAACAATGCACGCCAACCTACTAACCTGCGAACGGAAACAACAATTTCGAACACTGAGCTAACGAAGCTCAGTGGATACACTTTCACTCAACCATGCTTTATGCAAATCATAAATATAAGCATGTAGCTAAATAATGGACATTGGCGCTACCTGTTGGACTAATATTTTGATATAACAAATTAAAAGAGAAATATTTTTAGACTTATTCAAATGTTGCAAAAATAATTCAAAGTCCTTTTAACTTGAAAAATTCGTTGTAAATGTTTCCCGACTTAGTCGATCTTTTTCAAAACAAGTATGACCTGTTTTTGCACTAAAAAATCGTTTTCCAAACTTCAAGGCAAAAAAGGACGATCCCCTAAAGCAAGGGAACGTTCCCTTTATGGGAAGAATCGTTTTAATTTTGTCTCCTAGTCTTTAAGTGCAAAAGGATTTATCCCTTTGTTGTAACAGTCATATTTTTTAAAAAAGGATCGAATATCCCTCGAGGAAAAGGACCAATCCCTTTAGTTATAAATGCTAAAATTTTTGTTGGTAAGAGTTATTTTTCATCCCCAACGGTTATAACTCATTCCCAACAACCACAAATGGCTAGAAACTCATTCCATACTATATAAACACCCTAAGGACACTTGAAGATGATGAGAAAACACATCCAAGCTTCATGATCAGGAGAAATTGTCTTTAAGTCTTATTTCTTCATTTCTATTGTATATAGTGTATAGAGAGTGCTTAATTGTTTTTATCTTTTGTACTTTTGTGAGCTTAAACATTTGTGTAAACACCCACCTTGTGAGGTATTTAGTTTACCAAACAAACCTTGTAAAAGGGATGGGTTCTAGTTTAGCCTAATAAAAAACTAGAATGGTTCTATCTTAGCCGTTGAAAAGATATGATTGTAAAGGTTACACCTTTGGCCCGTAAAAAGGAAGAATTCATTGTAGTGAATTGGAAAATCCTTAGTGGCATACTAAGGTAGTAGATGTAGACTCGGTTAAGTAGTTGAACCACTCTAAAATCATCGTGCAATATTGTCCACTATTTTTCAGTTTTAACCAATTCAATTGGGAAGCAAATTCAACCCTCTTGGCGATTCGGTTGATCGATTTCGAGACCAACACTACCTCCACCTGCCTAAATACATAACAAACAACAAGGGATGCATTAATCTCACATAGAATATATGCACCATACCAACAAACCTGGAGTGAGGCCCAGTGTTACACAGCCTTAGGACTGTACGCTCGTACTCAAAATCTCTCATCGAGTATCATCAGATGAGGCCCGATGTCACACAGCCTCGGGGACGTACAGTCAGAATCTTATCTCATGGTGTTGTAACATGTTCACTAGGTATTCAGATCTTATTAACCAAGGTGAATCAACCATACAAGTAGCCTTACTTGGTACAAAACAACACACGACCAACAAGGATCCCTATGGTTGCTATTACAAACAAGTCGCTCAATATTTACCAAATTCTTACTCATTATGCTCTTATATAAGGGTTAAATCTCAGTTTCTCAGTTTTACTATTTATTTTACCATATTAGAAATCCATCAGACCATTGGTCTCGAATTATGAGTCCCTCAAACTTAAACTCAAACTCAACTTTTTGGGCGGATTGCCCAGTTAGTATCGGTACTGACCCACACGTACTGATACGATACCCCATTTGTTATTCGATACCGATACACCCATACGTGCCGATACGAAATGAGCTCACTAGAATGTCATTTTCCTTACATGTACCGGTACGGGTCAACTTGTACCAATACCTCTTAACAAGACGTACCGGTACAAGTTGAACACCGTATCGGTACCCCTTCATAGTTCGTCTTAATAGAATAGTGTTCTTAAACCTAGAACACTGGGGTATCGGTACTACATCCCAGCTTACCGATATTGAAGCCCAAAAATGCCTCATAACTCGATCCTACATCTTATGAGAGTGCTTAAGGTTGTTTACTACTATTTTTACAAGTTATTATCTTGAAATCTAGATTATGCCATTAAAGAATGTCTCTAACCTCTAAACACACAAACCAACCACAAACATCAAATTTAAGCACACAAAGCATCATCCTTAGGATGTGCATGAAACCAAGGAGTTAATAGTGTACTAACCTTAATTTAAAAGCTGAGAAAGAAGCCCCCAAGCCCAGCTCCTCAAGTCTTCTTCTTTCCAAGCTCATTGGAAGAATTCCTCACTTTTTTTACTACACAAGGAAGTTGTAAAACGAATTATAACTTGTAGAAAAATATAAACCAACTAAAACGTACTACCAAGCTATAAGAATAGGTTGAGGGAGATAAGAATGAGATTGACTCTCTCTCAACCCATTCTCCTCAAAAAACCCCACTACAACCCAATTCCTCATTCACCTCCAAACTTGATGAAACTTACTTTAAAATGTAGATCCTTAGATGTTGAACAACTCTCCTCAAAACTCGATTATGGGATTCCCATTTAAAATGACAAAGATTCTAACTTTATCTTTATGGTCAAGGTGAATAGGATGGAGGAATGGGATAAGAAAAAGAGATGAGAGACAAGGGTGATCTCCCACCATCTTCAAAACTGTAAAACAATAAAGGGAGATAAGCCATTCTCACCTTTGAGGGGTGAATTACCTTAAAGCCCTTCATCCCTTTTCTCTTATCCCAAACCAACCACTAACCCAACCACAAGCCTAACAACTTAAGAAAGCCCACTAAAACACCTTATGAAGCCTCCCACGACACAACATCTTGGCCCAAAATGCGAGGCCCATGACTCGGGTTAAACCAACCCTCAGATTTTGAAATCCGGGTCGTTACATTTACACTATTGATAGTTGTACACATTTTTTGGATCTTTGAATGAGTAAAATAAATGGTTGAGATTAACAGTATAGAATAAAGAAATTTTTATAGAAACAATGAACTAAACTCAAAACTTTTAATTTTGATCATTAAATTCAATTAATCCACTGATCTAAAAAACATGTAAATTTTTTAAGTTTTACACTACGTAGGTAGATCCCAACTATAGGAGATGAAATTTTTTACATAAAAATGAATTATCTTTAATTTAAAAGTTTTAATCTTAACCGTTAAATTTAATTAATTCAACGATCCAAAAAAATACAAAACTTTTAAATTTTATGTTATATAGGTAGAGCCTAATTCCAAACCCATAAAAAAGCTCATTTCATTGCTAAAAAGTTTCTTATAAATATACTTTTTAAGTTTTTTTTTCAAAATCAAGTTTACCTAATCAAATGATTGATATGAATATAATTATGCTCAAAATATCAATATAATTAAATTACAATATATCATATATTTATAATATAAGTATTTAAAACATTTGATTTTGCTGCATCAAACCATATGAGTATTTTTCTTCACTTTTTTTCTTTGCTTAATTGGCGGCGGCATTAGTCTTGTGCTGGTTGTTGGCCGCCGATGATTCATATTTCTTTTCGTTTTCTTCTATTTAGTTATGGTTATTTTGTTTTCTTTTTGTTCACACATATTGTTGCATTTTCCTCTGCCTCTGTGGCACGTTTTCTCTGCTTTTATGGCATATCTCTACCTTATGGCACGTTTCTATGGTTACTTTTGTGGGTTTTTAGTGTTCGTACGATGATCTTTATGATGCTTATCTCTGATTCATGTTTGTCGGTGGTCATGTAGTGTAACAACTAGAATTTAGAAATTCGAGGGTTGGATTAACCCGAAGTGTGAGCTTTGCGTTTAGACCTAAAGTTTGGGCCTTTGAGGGCCTTAGTGGGCTTATCTTTTGTTATTGGGATTGTATTTGGGTTAGGAAGATGATAAGAGGGTAGGGCGGTAAATTCTCTCTTTTTGAAGAAGGGGGGAGGGCGACTCTTTAATTCTCTACATGACAGAAAGAGAATGAGCTCACCCTTGTCCCCTTTATCTTCTACTTCATCCACTCTCAACTTATATCTTTCACTCAAAGGATAAAGGTTGAATCTTTGTGTTTTTAAGTGGAAATCTCAAAATTTGGGTTTGAGGCAGGTTGTTCAGCGGTAAAAGATCTATAATTTGAGCTAAGATTCATCAAGTTTGGTAAAAGTTAAAAATAGTGGGTTTTATGGGGGGTTTATGGAAGAGTTCTATGAGGAGATTCAATCCCATTTTTCCAGCCCTAAGAGTAAGATTAGTTGGATTCTTTATCTCCTATAAGTTATATTTCATGTACAACTTTCTTGTGTAGTGAAAGAGGTTGGGGATATTCCAATGAGCATGGGAAGAAGAAGGCTTAAGGAGCTTGGTTGGAGCTTCGTTTTCAGCTGTTAAGCAAGGTTAGTAAACTACTAACTCCCTTGTGTTCCTGGAAATCATGAATTTGATTGCTTTGTTACTTAGTTGATAATTTGGTTGATTGATTGCTTGAGACCCCTAAAATAGCTAATCAAAAAATTGGTGTTGTTATGGCTTAAATGGTAGAAAACCGCTTAAACTACACCCTATAATTTGTAGGTTCGTTTCAGAGTCTTAACTTTGAGTTTTTGGGGCTTGGGAGGTAATTTGCGAATTCTAAAAAATGAATTATGGGTTCAAGTATTGATATAATTTGAACATGTATCGATACCATGCGTTAATCTCGTTGAACACATGCAATTCTTGAATGGCGTATCGGTACGCCTGAGGAAGTATCGATACTCCCTTATTCTATTGAATTCCAGTAAAGAAAATGGGTATCGATACGCTTGTGGGTGACATCGTTCAATCTTATCAATTTCACACCATTGGTCAATCATTCAGTTAATGGTGAAGTAAAAAATTGTTTCCTTAACTGCTTTCTAATATAAAAGTCGTGAATTTCATAAATAAAATTTTAATTTGGTTGACATCGTTTTTGTTATAATCTACAAGAAGACCTTTGATTGAAGCATCTTTAACGTGCAATATCCTCTTAAAAGAAAAAAAATATTTTCTCCCTATCAAGTAATCAACCTAATTTATGAACTTAAACAAATTGCCAAGCTAGATAAACCATGGATCATAATCATAAAAAGAGGAAACCCCATTAATTCCTTAATCAACAACATAATACAAATGATATTTATCTCTTCATATATAACACAGAAAAACAAGCTAAGAAAAAAAAACCATTCCTTCAAGAAACACACACGTATAAGCAAACAGTTAAAAGAAAACCCATGAAAGCAAATATAGAGATGAAAAAGCCTTCCATTTATGCACCATTGGAAGGAGGAGACGAAGAACAGTCACAAACTCAACTTCCCTTCTATGGAAATTCCTGTAGCAGCCACAAGCAGCACAAGTAAGGGCTGCAGCCGTCCCTTCTTCTCCGCTGGCCATGAATTCCCGACACCCATCGACCGCGTAACCTCCGACGCCGGCGGCATGATTCTTTTGGCACTCCCCGTATCTCACACTTGTAATTGTCATCGATGAATTGGTGCTGCTTCTTCCCTTCTCACAACCACTTGTCGCATCCTCATTTCGGCGATCGAATCCCGAATCGTTCCTTGCAACTCTCGTAAAACTGAAACCCAATCAATAGTAAAAAAAGGAAGAAAATGAGGATTAAGAGAAATTTAAGAATACTACTAAGAGAGGCGAAGCCCTAACCCTGAAGGACATATTTATAGCAGAGCTTCTTACTTGAGAATGTTGTCTTTATTTTTTGGCAGTAAAAAAAGTCCCCAAAATTTAACTAGATTATCATTTTAGTCTCTATTTTTAGCATTTTAACATTTAACGTTTCATTTTTTTTGTTAAAATATTCCTATGTGTATAAAAATTATTAAACTAATGATAAACAATTGAAATAACTTGACAGAATAACATGTCAGCTTAAAAAATAAATTTATATTTTATATAATTTTATAAAATTAAATTTTGACTTGATGTGTCAATCTATCAAATCAGCATCTTTGTCTATATGATACTGCTATGTGAACGTACACTATTATGTAGGTTTGAAATTCATTTCAAGTCATTTACCATTAGTTAAATAACAGTTTTTATTCACGGATGGACCGTTTTGGCCTAAAATAAAACGTTAAGGGTTAAAGTGTTTCAAAAAAAGGGCAAAAGTAACTATCTAGTCAAACATTAGGTATTTTTCGGCTTTATACTTTTTTAGAGTTTTTATTTATTTATTTGTCAATAGCAAACCCTGGAATGGTCGTTGTGAAATGATTATCCAAACTAACTAGGTAATTTGGGTTCTAACAATTTAGTCTACAAGTGTTTGTAAATTTATTTAAATTTAAAACCAAACACATATACTATCTTGTACTCAAACCGAATGATAAAATAAATATTGTTCAAAGTGTCTTATCAACTCACTAGAGTTTAGTGTTGTATTTGTATCTACAAAATAAAGCTATTACCATTAATTTAATGTGAACCCTAAAATGATGATAAAAACTTCTTTAAAACAGTGATTGGCTTTAAATGGAAAAAGGAACAGCTAAGCTTTAGCTTATCTTATCTCTATTTAACCTAATTTACACAGAGTGGCCCCTTAAAAGCCATTGCCACAGCACCTCATTGTCTTTAGCTTTGACCTAAAAGCGTGACCCTTTCTTTTGGACACATATCATGCATGCCAAATCACACACGATGACCCTTTCTCTCTTTTTTTTTTTCAGAATTGAAATTCATTTGAAAAATATAAATCCAAACTTTAACTTCATTAGTTCATACAATCTCAATAAAGTAATGCTACTTTCAACATGAAGTACTGAATATTTTTTTACTTCATTTTTTTCGAAGTATATATGAGATTAATCAATAATCATATATGTATACATATAGTACAAGGTCTGCACATAGTTTAAATGTGATTGTTCAATGTTATTTACCTAACTTAATATCCTTGTTGTACTTTTTAAGAGGCTTTTTCAAGATATTTTCTTTTGTGTTGGGCAGTTCTAATGTTATTTACCAAATTCAAAGGAACAAAAATCCTGGATGCCTCTTTTTATTAGGGGTGCTCAAAAGTATCCGACTCGGTTAACCCGGCTCAATAATCCGATGACTCAATATAGAATAGTAGGGTAATTTTAGAATTTTTATTTTTTTGGGTCGGGTACTCGGCCCAATAATTTTCTTAGATACTCGAGTTGAGCTTGGGCCACAAATTTGGTTCCAGTCGGGTACCCGACTATCCGATTATATATATATATATATTAATATATTTTATTTTATAATTAATTAAATATAGATATATATATATTTTTTAATTAAAAATAAAAATATCAGATCGGGATTCGGGAGTGGACTCTGTGGTATTCTATTTTCCCCAAATCAATTTGAATCCTAACTAAAGACTAAAGAGACAGACTCCAATCTCCATCGCTCCTCCCTCTCGCCAGTCGCCGGTCTCGTTCAATGTCGGTTTACGTCTCCGCCGACTCGCCGTTCGTCGCGCAAGCCAGCAACTCGACAGTCTCCAGGTCCAGCCGTCCAGGCTCGAAAGCAATGCACACTGCACACTACAGTCGAGGTATTTTGAAAAAAAAGTGGTTTTTGAACATTCGCAAGTGATTAAGTTGTTATAAATTCACTGTTTAGTTTAGTATATGTTTACTTATTAATGATTTTCCATGGTTGTTCTGCTATTGTTTTATCTTTTCAACTGTACTGCATGAGTGTATGTGATTTCCAGTCGCCTCTATTTTGGCATTTATATTGTGATTTGTGAACTGGCATAGGTAAAAGCATTTAATGGTTATTTTTCTTGTTCAAATGAATAACTTCATTGGTTACAGAAGGTCGGATAAGCAAGCATTTAAAGGTTTCCATGGCTGTTCTGCTATCATAAAAAAAAAAACGGTACCCATTACCCGGGTATCCAGGTTTCACGAGTACCCGAATAAAGTGGGCCGGCAAAGGAAGTATCCAGATGAACCAGGTACTCAAAAATCGGATACCCGACAATGAACAGCTTTACTTTTTATGCTCCATATTAAAAAATATTAAAAAAAAGATAAATTTTAAATTTTATCCCTAAATTCCACATCTTAAACCTTACACCCTAAAAAATACACATACCCTTAATTTTTTATACCCTAACTTTAAATCCTAAACCTACTTTTTAAAGTGGTACACTCAAAAAAAAAAGGACAGACCAAATTCAACAGATATTTTGTTTGGTTTGTTGGGACATTTTCTTCTAGGACAAAGAATTTTGATTTGTTCCATCTATGTAAACGTAATTTTACAAACTCGAACTTGCCAGCTTGTTTTACTATTTAAATAATAACAAAATCTTAAAAAGAGTTTTTACAATTTTGAAATTCATTTTTTATACCTTACACAAACGTGGTATGGATTTGGGATAGTTGAGAAGCCCAATTTATTTTATAGAATATTAAGATTTTACATTTAAGTAATTTAGAATTAAATTTAAATAAAAATAATCTTTTATTAATAAATAAGAATTTAAATTAAACTAGAATTTCGAGAGAGAAATCTTATCAATCAAATATGAATCGAATAAGCCAGACGAATAAATCTATTCTTTTTTTATTAAATAGATATGTATTACATTCTCATGTAGGGATTTAAACTCATACAAAATTAAATAATATGTGCATTTTTAGCCACTAGACTAAATAGTGAATCTCGAATAAATTTATTCTTTAACGGTGGAAGACAATGTTTCATCTACCAACTCCAATTCAACGATTCATGCATGCATGTATTATATTTATTTATTTGATATTCTATTTGCTCTTTTTTATTTTTCTTCTCTGTCAATCCTTTTATTGGCAAAAAAGGCATAAAAGAAAACATTTAGGAAGGCAAAATCTAATAACTTTTTTATTCCAATTATTTAATTTGGACCCATCTGATAAGTGCATACAAAAATATAAGACCCAAAAAATGAGATTAGAATTTATAAGTATGATGAATCGGAGAACAAGATTTGTAAATGAAAATTGAGATTATAATTTCTAAATTATCAAATTATGTTCCAGTATTTCCGTGACAATCATCCATCCGACATTTGGTTAGGTAATGCCGTTATAAGATACTGATGGGAGAGTATAGAATGTCGCACTCGCAATGCCATTTTCATCGTTACTTAACACTATATTATTCATATTTAGGTGTCGTAATATCGAATACTCAAATTAGATGAAGTATTTTTTTTGGATAAGAAACTAAATAAATTAATAAAATTATAAAAGTAATCAAATTAACTGAAAATAATATGAAAATCCCCGAGGGGAAGATTTGTCCGTGGATAAAATTGAGCAACGATTTTTTTTGAAAAAAAAAAACTTGGACTTCTGATTTTGTTCAATTTCATTTATACTATTCATATATTATAAATCGTTAAAAAGTTAAAATAAATTCATTTTGATGGGTGTGAAATCACATAAAATAATATCCTACATCTAAAACAAAATTAAATTCAATAGTAAAAGAAACGCATAATGTCAACAAATGCTCATGCCATTTGATTCGACAATTACTTTAGTTTTTTTTTTAAATACTTTAACTCTTAACGTTTTATTTTGGATTAAAATGATTCATACGTGGATAAAAATTGTTAGTAACGATAAATAACTTAAAATGACACTTCAGTAGAAAAAATATTTTTATATTTTATATGATTTTATAATATTATTTTTTGACCAATGTCATTATATCAAGTTAACACATTTGTCTATGACACTGCTATGTAAGCATGCATTATCATATAAGTTTATCACGTCATTTCAAGCCATTTACTGTTAGTTGGCTAATAGTTTTCATTCACAAATGAGCCATTTTGGCCTAAAATAAAACATTGAGGGTTAAACCGTTTAAAAAAAGAATATGAGTCAAGGTGACTAACCAATCAAACGTTATGTGCATTTTTTAGTATTAGGTATAAAAGAAAATAGGTTTCACTCTAATTTAATTTTCCTCAACCTAAATTTAGGATTAAGGGTATCATAAGACCTTGAAAATGTTAGGGTTGACATAGACTTAAGCGTATGATTGTGTTTTAAGCCGGAATTGAAAAGATTAGACCTCTTTTGCCACTTACCAACCCAACTAGTGATGTCCAATGTGTTTTAAGCAAACCCTTTCGATTTTGGTTTCTCAAAACGTTATACGCCATGTCCATTCAAACAATATTTTTTATAAAATGACAATTGCTTCTAGAGTTTTGAAATTTCAATTGAAGGAAATTGTATGCTATGTCTTCTTAGTCATCATTATAACAAGGCTTAAATGAAAAATCAACCCTTAAACTATATTTTTTTGTTTGTTTTTAGCTCTTAAATTCCTTATACTATTATTTTTGGTCACTTTAAGTTCTTAAACTATTTTTTTGGTCAAAATAAATACCCAAACTATGTCATTTTTTTTAGTCCCTAAATTATATATCGGTCAAAAAATCTTTGTTGAAATAAATTTTTTGACTTAGATAACTATTAGACTTAAAGTGACCAGAAATAATAGTTTAGGAACTTATTTTGACCAAATAATAATTTAAGGATTAAAAAATAAATAAAAAGCATAGTTTAGGGGTTTCATTTAAGCCTTATAATGACGGTGTCAATCAAATCAAAACTTAATAAAAATAAACATCGACTTTCTAAGAATTTATCATTTTAGCAGTACCATAATTAAGCTTAATTGACAATCTCAACTTTTCACGATCTATCTCTAGCAAGAATTAGTTACCTACACATGTTGCACTCTTTTTCTTTCGTATATATTTTAGGGATATTTTTTTAACGAGGCAAATTAATAAGGCATTTGCTTTAATAAACTTGTGGTCAATGCGTCGATTAATCACCTTAATCATTACTGTATGATCAATTAACAAAGGGATGCCAATATCGTTTAACATTATTTTTAACTGAATAATTATTTTGGCACTATTTTTAAAGCAATTTAATTCTCAACGTTTTATTTTGGGTCAAAATGACCTCTCTACGAATGAAAATTGTTAGTCAACTGACGATAAACAACTTGAAATGACACGTCAGAAAAAAAATTATATTTTATAAAATTTTTTAAAATTAATTTTTAACTCATGTGTCAACCTGTGGAGTCAGCATATTTGTCTATATGACAGAACTATTAGCTTGCACTGCCATATATGTTTGTCACGTCATTTCAAGTCATTTATCGTCAGTTGACTAACAGTTTTCATCCGCATAGGGTCATTTTGACCCAAAATAAAATGTTGAGGGTTAAATTATTTTAAAAAAAGAATATGAGCTAAAATGATTATTCAGTCAAACTTTATGAGTCTTTTTTGGTATTATACCTTAATAATATGATCAAAATACATTCATATTCGGTTAGAAAAGCTTAATTTCCGCAACCTCTAAAAAATATAATAACTAATTTATGTTATATTAGCCTTTCAATGGTTTAACCTGCAGTCAAATAATTGTTGTTTCATATTTATTTTTTATTTTTATTTTTATTTCAAAGCCAAAAGCTATTAATAAACAAGGTGGAGGATGACACAGATTGCACCAATTGGACAAGACGACCTCAATTCAATCTTTACACCGATTCTTTTGATTTTATGTAACCTAGTGTTAAAGCTATCCCTTTCGAGTTTGAATTTTTACAAATGTAGTTTATAATATTTTGGGTAATTAAACCATATCTATTTTAATTGACTTTTTAAGTACATAGCAATTAATGACCGGAGATTGATTTTCAACAACTAACTTTTTAGAAATTTAAAGATCATGTTAAAATTTTACACGTGTTATATTTTTTTGTTAGTTCATGTTTTCTATGTAATATATTATTAGATCCATTCACAACATGATTATTTAAACTTATGATCTTATTTAAGTGATATACTGTTTTATCTTACTAGACCGATTAATAGTTAGTTTCTTCGTGGTATTTTAAAATCATATCTTAATTCATATTTTTTTCCATAATTTTTCATATACATTTTGTTTTAACCTAGCACTTCTCATACATTAAATAAAAATCATATTCACAAATTTTAATCTTATTTTCAAATTATAGCAATGAGTATGATATTAAAAATAAGGGTAAACTACATAAATGGTCCCTCGACTATGCTTTAATTTTTTACGTCTCTTGACTATTAGAAGTTACAAACTGGTCCTCCGACTTAAAAAAGAGTAACAAATTGGTCCGACGCCGTTAAAAATTTAACGACCAATGACGTGGGAGTTAATATAAATTGATATAATTACATAATTAACCCTCAAGTTCTACACTTATTTTAATTTGCCCCTAATTCTAAAAAATTAACTCACATAATTTTAATAATCTATCAATTTAGTCCATCTTCTTTTCTATTTCTCCTCTCCTTTAATTTTTCAATTCAATCCTGGTAATTCTTACCATTATTAAGCTTCAGTTCCTCAAAATCTGCTTCTTCCTCGAGCCACTGCCCATAAATTACCACGAAACTGGTTTTAATTAAACTGCACTTCACCTTGAAATCATTCTTACCCCAGACTGTCATTATTAAAATAACCAGATATGAGGAAGAAAAAAAGAATGTGATTTGCAGTATCATGAACACAAAAATCTGAAATCATCTCTTCCGCCACCTCCAATCTGGAATTTTCAACTTTGTATTACTATGTATAGCGAGTTGGAACCCCGAAAGCTTGTGCTTTACTCTGTATCCATAACATATAGACAACATCCTCTTTCTTTGGAGGGTACTAAAGTTCGTAATGTCGAGAAATCTGCTTAAGTCGTTTCTGCATTTCAACCCATCTATCCTTTGGAAATTGGCGCAACAGAAACCGTCTTGATGAGTAATACCATTCAGAACAGAAATCTTACAAAGAGAACATTTGCGTCTTAAAAGCTACCATACATCTTTCCTGACAGTATTTCCTTGGAAGAAAAGAAGGGTAGTTCGATTCTCATATGGGTCTGGAAGAATTTAAGCAGAGGAGAAATAGAAAATAAGATTGACTAAATTGATAGATTATTAAAATTATGTGGGTCAATTTTTTAGAATTAGGGTCAAATTAAAATAAGTGCAGAACTTGAGGGTTAATTATGTAATTATATCAATTTATATTAACTGACATGTCATCAGCCGTTAAATTTTAACGGCGTCGGATTAATTTGTTACTTTTTTTAAGTTGGGGACCAATTTGTAACTTTTAATAGTCTAGGGACGCAAAAAAGAATTAGAGCATAGTAGTGGGACCATTTATGTAGTTTACCCTAAAAATAATTAATCTCAATTAGTCAGTCGTGTCTATGCATTAGATTTTTAATTACATACATTATCAGCAAGGGAGATTTTTGGGAACAGATTTTATATTAGGTATAGATTATGATGTAAAAAATGATGAAAATTTCTCATTTTTCATTTGCAATAGCATAATGTTTCATGAGATTAATGGCATTATTATTTTTATTCAAAAACCAACAAACATTGAAAGTAAGTTGATTGGTTTTGTCATTTGAATTAATTGAACATTAAGTAAAACCATTTATTTTATTTTATTTTATTTTATTTTTCAACAATAAAGTATTCAATAAAAAAATTGAAATCCTTAGGCAAATTTTTGATATTGGATAATATATTATATAGACAGATTTCTCCTTAATTATTACAATAATTGGTTGGCTTGAAAAATATGAGAGCTTGTTTTTATTGCCCATGTTATAAAGCTGGTAGCCATATGTCCACATGCTGCACTTAAATGCACCACTGCATGAGTTGGACATTGTACTTTGTTGTTCAAGCATGAGATCACATGATTCTGTCTTCAACATTTCTTTAGACCATTATTATCCATTCAACACCTATTTTATTAATAATCGGATTTAAAATATTTGATATTTATAAAATTTTTGAGGTGTAAACTTTTTCAATTCAACTATTCAAGATCAATATTAATGTTTAAGGTTCACCGTCATGTTCAGGGATGGAGTGACCAATAGATATGTAGGTAAGTTTAGGGATGTGCATTTTACACGATCCGGTCGTATTTCGACCCGACTTGGCTCGATTTGTGTCCATCCCTAGATAAGACTTAGTGCAAAAAGATTTATGGAATAAAGAAATCATGATAAATCTTTTTTAAAAAATAAATAAATAATGAATAAAGCTTTCAATTTGATTTGAATCTTTTGGTATTGAGTCGAGAACTTGTGGCTTTACAGTGTGTATTTATTTATGACTGCAATTTGAGGCTGAGGATTATGATTGAAAACCAGTCGTCCATCCTGTGAAAACACAGGCAACGAAATCAAAAGGCTTCACATGCTTTGCATTTAAGACCATTCCCTTAATATCTCTCTCACCCTTGAAAATATTCAATCTATGGATCATATAAAAAATGAAGCAGTGTGGATCTTGTGACTTGGGTGGTAAAATCGAATAAAAAACTTATGTTATTTTCGATGCTCCAACACTAAAAAAAATAAATTATAAGTCATAACCCTAAATTTTAAATCTTAAATCCTAAACTCTAAAAAAATACATCCTATTTTCAAATCTCTAAATCATAATCTTAAAAGCTAAACAACAATCCTAAACCCTAAATTTATTTATTTTTAATGTGAAACATAAATAAGGATACGAAAAAAACACAGGATTTTTATTATGTAAAATCACCTTTTATAACCATTGCTTTGCCAAGATAGTGAACATATGATAATTTAAATACGATCTAATTTCGTGCTATAATGTGACATAAGATATAATAATGTCATATGAATAAGCAAATGTATTAAAATTTATACAAAATTATTATTTTTTAATAGTCTAAAGATGATTAAAAGGTAATATCTGTTCATACAAATTATTAAGCTTTTGACAATACACATACCTTGCATATAAAACAATTAAACTCAGATTTTTAAGATAAACATCATCCGTTTTTCGATACAAACAACATGAATACAAAGGTTACTCTACTTATAGGAAATAATAATAATTATTATTTTTATTATTATTATTATGGGTTGTAGCTAGCCTACCTAATTACTGCTACCATTACTTCAATTAATTTTAATGACAATTAAAAGCAAATGCAAAATGTTGGTAGTTGACTTTCTTTTAATACCAATGGGTCATGGTCGTGGGATGCACAGCCTCACAAGAAAGAAAGTAAACTTTTAATTCTCCAATAAATTGAGGGCCTTGCTTTTAATAATAAGGTTTTCATTCATTTATTTTTTTCAGCTTTTGTTAGTTTAGAGTGCTATTCCTCTTCACACACTTTTTTAAAATTAATTAACTGATTGTTATAATAAATTATATTATTATATTGAACGAAAGTAATTAATTATTTTGTGTATCACAATTTTCATTATAGATTTTATAATAAATACTAATTTTACTTAGAAATATTTTTAACGAGCCACACGATAATATTTATTATGTTCATGCGTCCCAATTGGGTTAGGTTATATAGCTGGAGAATTTTCAAATGCATTGTCCAACCTTAAATCGAGCTAGTTTTTTTTATATTTTTGTTTCACTATGAAAAAATATAATAGGTTTTGTTATGAATTTTATCTATGTATTTTACAAAAAAATGATAAACTGAGATTTCAATTTTAACTTATTAAAATTTGGTCCCCGTACTTTTTTCATAAATTAAGAAATTAATCGAAGCGATAAAACTATCAAACCTTACCCTTAAATTATTAGCTTGAAAATAAATAGTTCAAGAATTTATATCTTAGTTAGAGTTAAGTAAAATCAATAATTCAATAAATTATTTTATCAAAAAATAATTCAATAAATTAAATGAAACAAATGAACAAGAACCACTATTTAAGTTCATGTGTTTAACAAAACATGGATTAATGTCTTAGATATTATAAATATTATAATCTGCCACAGTAATGTGAAATTTATACAATAATTTCTTCTACAATTAAAAGGGTGACTAATACTAATTTCTTAATTTGACAAACCCTAAACCCAAAAAAAACATTATAAACCAATATCAAAAGTAGTATCCCAAAGAAGCCATTAATTACTTTAGAAAAAATTAACATTCTCATCTAATGCCAAATCCCAAAGTTGGTAATCTTTGCCTTGATTTACACCTTCATCAAAAAGCCATTCCTCAAGCAATGAAAGCTGGGTCTGGACAATAAGATTTGGCTTACTTTCATCTTGTGAAAGGCTTGCCTCAGGTGACATGGACTGTGTGGTATCAGAAATGGAAGAATCTAAAGGTTCAAACCCTAAAACTGGTTGAAACTTGTCTTCTTTCATTGGATCAGTACCTTGTTCACTAGAATCAGCCATTTTCAAGGGATTTCTCATCCACCCTTTCAACAACTTGGCTATGTTTTCAGTGCTTGAAGCATATCCACTTGGTTTTGCATAAGATGTGCTGCCATTAAAGGGTTCAAACTCAGGTGAACCGCTTGATTTTTCTGGGGATAATGCATCAGATAAAGCTTTTTTAGCCATGTGAATATCAGTCTGCAGCTTTCTCTCCCATTGACCTCTAGAAATCTGGTATGTTGATTTTGATGATGAAGATGAAGATGAAAACCCATCTCTAGAGTAACCTCCATTGCCTTGGAGCTTCTTCTTCAGATGAGTGTTCCAGTAGTTTTTGATGTCATTGTCTGTTCTTTGAGGAAGGTAAGATGCTATTGCAGCCCATCTGCAACCGTATTAAATGCCCCCATTTATTACACTTTTTTTGACAAAACCAACTTTCTCATCACTAGTTAATTACCATATTCCACTGCAAAAAAAGTTACCTGTTGCCTAAAAGAGCTTGAAGGTGGATGATCATCTTCTCTTCATTTTCTGTAAAGTTCCCTCTTTTAATCCCAGGCCTTAAGTAATTAGTCCATCTAAGCCTGCAGCTCTTGCTACATCTAAGCAACCCTGAAATTAAAAACAAAAGATTAAAACTTGCATGATTGCATTACCTTTTAAGAACAAATACAAAACCAAATTGTGTTAAAAAGTAGCAGAAACAAACCTGTTTTGGTTGGAACAGCCCTCCAATTCCCAGGACCATGTTCTTGAATATAAGACACCAAGATGACATCTTCTTCAGGAGTCCATGGACCTTTCTTAACACCAACTTTGTCGCAACAAGGTTGTCTTCCCATGATCAGTTGGTTTTGTTTTTTGTTTTGAAATCTGCAGTGTGGGTTTAGTTTATGATATAGTGGGAGCTTTAAGACAAGAATCTAAGACGAGGAGTTTGATGTGGTTACATATATAGAAACGAAAGTGTAAGACAGAGGGGATGGTGACTTAAGATGGGGGAAAGGGGGTGGCCCTTCCCTTCCAAGTTCCAACTCCCACTCCAAAGAGTCAAAAAAGATGACAGCAATGGCATTAACTCCAGGAAAGACAAAGGGAGGGCTGGTTTAAAGAGCTATCACAGCTCGTTGCTATTATGACCCCTCATTTATGATTTCCATCTTTTTATTTCGTTGTTTATGTGACGATTAATACCGATTGGTCAGATAAAACGTCGGAAGAATAATCAAAAAAATATTGATTAGTATTCATGACCAGCCATGTTAAACTAGCAATGGAGAGGGGTAAAGATTGAAATTGTGTTTAAAAGAATTTATTTTAATATATTGACATGATTATATGATATTATTTGTTTATATTAAATAAAAAAGTATAAATATATAATTTGAGGACCAACGCTCTTGTTAGTCTCTGAGGCTAGTGCGATAGTATCATAGTGTAGTATGGAGATTGTGATTTTGATTTTAGCATATTTAAAGTGATACACATAACTTATTCAAAGATCAAAGTTTACTATTAAAATATGTTATAATATTATTAATTACTCCTTCTGTCCCACTCAATATGTTCATTTTGTGTTTTAAAATTGTCTCACTTAAAATGTCTCATTAAAAAAATCAACTTTCAAAAGGCATATTTTCTTTTATACCCTTTTTTAGCTTTCTAACAAAACAAAATTCAACTTTTCAAGGATAAAATTGTCGTTTCAATTATTTTACATCATATTTCTCACACAAAATTTTTTTCTTAAAACTACATGAAAAGTCAACAATTGACGTTTATATGCGACAGAGGGAGTATTAAAATAAAGTGCTAAATTCTTTAAATAACATTTAAAGTTTTTATGTCGATGTTATAAATAAAATAAATTAAATTAAAAAAATCATCTCATAATAAATTTTTACAATACTTGATTAAAATCGTTTGGTTAATAAATTAATAACAATAATTTGCAAAAATAAATATGTTATAGTAGTTTAAAATAAGTATAAGAATTCAAATAAAAAAAAATACAAATCCGACCAGCATTCATCTTAGAAGGGTAAAAGTCAGCTTAAGAGTAGCAAAAGTCAATGGGTGTTCTGCGTCTCAAAACCGCGTGACATTGAATGCGAGTTGTTCTCCTAAGGAAACCTGTATAACCAGTCTGTCTCCGGTCTCCCTCTCCCACCTCTGCCATTTACATTACGTTACTGTAACAAACTAAATTAAATTAAATTCAAGCGCACACAGAAAACAATTAGTGATGAACAATAATTTAGTTTAATGTACTGTAGATATTTTTTTTTTGTCTTCTCGATTTTTTAATATTTTATCCCGATTAATTTGTATCGATTTAGGTTGCACACATAATTTTAATAGATGAGTCTTCTAACAAAAATTTTCTACATACACAAACAATAGCAAACTGCTTTGTTTCTTTCGGTGATCTGAACTCCAGTATTGTTATTTGCAGGCGATAGGGAAGGGATATAGTAACGTTGAAAAATAATATAAGATAATATTTATATTATTTGTAGGTTTTGTTTGGTTGAAAGCTTTGTTTTTGCTTTTGCTTCCACTTTTCCTATAAGACGGTGCTCCTAAGTAACTGTTATCTATCTTTCGCAATAATAAAAATCGAACCCATTTATATAAAAATAATAATATCAATCATCATAAAATCAAAATTCTAATATCAAACAATTTTTAAATCAAAACATCACAACCACCTTCTAGAATCAAAGTCAATAATGCAATCTTCTCATTTAATATAAATATAATTTTAATTTTAATTTAATTAATTTTTTTGAAATAAATTATATAGTTATTTTTATTTTTTTATATAATTCATGTCCATTTTATGGTCTATGTTCGAGATTCATAGTTTTTCTTCCCAACAATGTCGTCTCCAAAGTTCAACCAGGGTTCTTTCTTTTGGAGTGCAATGTGTCTTGCTATTGCACCAATTACTTGTTGATAAATATTTTAATTTTTGTTTGCACTCTATTATTAAGTTCTTAATATATTTTAATTATCTTCAAATTAAAATTTTTAAATCTTTTTATTTTCAAAGTTTTTAATATTTTAATTATTAAAATATAGTGAATTTAATATATAGTAATTTAAATTTAATATACAGTAATCATATCAAACAAAAAATTTACTCTAATCTTGTGCATATTAAAAAAAATTATCTTTCCCAATATAATTGGAAAATTTATCTTGTTTATTCATTGGCATACTATGGGGCATGGGAGAAAGGGCTTCGATACGTGGCAGTGGAGCTGGACTGTAAGGAGGCTGTAAGACTACTCCTTTCGGGTCAAAAGCATGGTGGTATGCTGTCTATTCTTCTTCGCATCCGTGAACTAGTTCAGAGGAATTGGACTATACAATTTCTACATATTGCTCGTAGTGGTAATCGGGTGGCAGATTTTCGGGCCAAATTGGCAAAACCTATGGAGTTCGATGTGTGTTATTTCGCTTCTCCTCGAGATGAAGTTATTAATTTGCTTCATGACAATATGCATGGGGTAATTACGTGAGACCGATGATGTTTTTTTTTATCAGAATCGTATGATTTTATTAACGAAATAAATTATATAAAAGAATATCCACACATGCCTTATAAAAAAAATTTAATCTAAAATGAGAAAAAAAGTACAATACGGAGATATTTGAAAGCAACATAGCACAGTAAATCACTCCATCACATGATGTTTTGGTTGTAATTCTCTGTTTAAGTTTATCCCTTTGTTTAACTCTATTGTTTTAAGTATTAGTGTGTGTACTTTTTTTCTTCAACTATGTTTAGGAAGATTTTTAATGAGGCCCACACTAATACATCTCGTGTATAATTGTCTGATTCTATCTAATACAATCATACCACCTTTACCAAAAAAAATATCTTTAATATATTTAAAATATATTTTAAAATTATAAACAGTATTCCTCAAAAAATACAAACAATAATCTCATGCATCTCTTAAATGCATAAAAAACCTAAATTATAGATTTTATTTTTTAAAAAATATTTTATTAATTCAATTGAAATATCACTTATCAAAACTTTAACATTTTTTATTTGATATTTTTCAAACGAGACGGTCTTAACAAGAATATATGCCTTGAGAAAGATATGGGAATGTTCATGAAAATATATATTTTATACTTATTTTTATGAACAATATTAAAAATTATCAACAACAAAAAATAATTGATCTATTCATTGATTAGAAATTAAAATTTTATGCCAACAACTAGTTAGTCTAATAGAATAAGACTCTAAATTACTTAAAGCAAAGTTAAAAGTTAAAATCATAACGTTGTAAATTGAGCAAATTGAAATTTGAAGATTGTTATATGTGTATACACTACTTGATCCGAATCAGATAGCTAATAAATTAGATATCGATAATTATATAAAATTAAAATTTTATTTTTAATTAATGAAAAATATTATATAAATTGTTTCGTATTTAATAACATTATAAAACTTTTCCTATATTTCTAAAAACATTAAAAATTATTAATAGAAGTGGCGGGAACAACATCAAACACTTACGATCTATAGAATCTTAACTAGCCCTTCAAAATTAAACATGATAATCTTCAAATTGAAACGTGTCCTTTTGGGAATGAATGGTCTATATAGTTATAATTGTTGCACATATTTTTTGTGGTGCATTATTATGCATGCTAAAAAAAAATCCATTGCTTTGTTTCAAAAAATCGTATTTAAAATCTTAAAAATAATTGAATCAATTTAGAGTTATATTATAAAAAAGGGTAAACTACACAGATGACTACATAACTATGAGGTTGGTGTCAATTTGTCCATTATACTTTTAATTTTGGCAAGTTTACCACAAAACTATTTAAGTGGTTTCAATTAAGCCACCAACTGTTAAAACATAACGGAGAGGCTGAAATGACTGTTAAATAAATTGGTATGATTACACATTTGGTCTCAATTATTTACACAGTCTATCAATTTGATCCTAATTTTAATTTAATAAAATAAATAAATTATTAAATTAGGTGATGGGAGGAATTGAACTAGGATACTCCTAGTGCAAGGACATATTTGCCACTAGGCCAAGCTTGATTTTATGATTTGAAGTAAAAAATTTACTATATGTGCTATTTGGTTGTCAATGCTAAGGAAAAGGAAGTAAATGTGGTTTTAGGAAACTCGAACACGTCACACCTATGATGTATAAAAATATCTAACCTGATTAAATAAATCTAACAATTAAATTAAAGTTAACAACATTTTGTATATACTTTAAATTATAATTAGTGCACGATTTAAAATCAAAATTTTAAAATTATATTATGTATTTGAATTCGCTAAATGAATTTAATATAATTTTAAATTTTTTATTTTTTTATATTAAAAACAATAAAAAACTATATTTTTTTATCATTTTTAATATAAGAAAACAAAATTTTAAAATTATCTTAAGTTTATTTTTAAATATATATTTTTAAAAAGTACAATTTTTTTCATTTTTTAATATAAAAAATCAAAATTTTAAAATTATATTAAATTCATTTAGTGAATCCAAACTCAAAAACATAATATATTTTTAAATTTTTTATTTTAAATAGTGCACTAACTATAATTTAAAAAATTTATAAAATGTTGTTATCTTTAATTTAACTATTAGATGTTTTTATGCATCATAGGTGTGTCGCGTTCGAGTTCCCTAAAATCACATTTACTTCCTTTTTCTTGGCATTGACAACCAAATAACACATATAATAAATTTTGTACTTCATATCATAAAATCAAGCTTGGCCCATAGGCAAACATGTCCTTGTATCAGGAGTATCCTGGTTTGATTCGTCCCACCACCTAATTTAATAATTAATTTATTTTATTAAATTAAAATTAGGATCAAATTGATAGATTGTGTAGATAACGGGGATTAAATATGTAATTATATTAGTTTATTTAATAGCCACGTCAGCCTCTCCGTTATGTTTTAACGGTTGGCGGCTTAATTAGAACCACTTAAATAGTTACGTGGTAAAATTGTCAAATTAAAAGTATAGTGGCCAAATTGACACTAACCCCATAATTAAGTGATCATCTGTATAGTTTACCCTAAAAAACATGAAATCGATTGAAACACAATACAGATACATAAAAAAAATAATCAAAACATATTTAACATAAAAAGTAGTATAAATTTCAGTTTAGTTACTTATTTAGCACAAAATATAGTTTAGACATTTATTTGACTATTAAGCTTTTAAAGTTCTATAAACCGCACAAATTTGGAGAATCGATCAAACACTGAAATATGAGTGGAAAAACCAAACTAAAATTAGTCGGTTCATTCTGCTATTTAAAATTTTAATTAAGAGGTTTTTAATTAGGTAAAACTCAAATTCGTATACTTGAAAGATCAAACTCTTATAATCAATCATATTCAATATGTATTTAAAAATAATAAATTGCATAACATAGTCTGCAGTTGAATGCATGATTTTAGTTAGTCAATTTAATATCTCAACAATAATATCCCAAAGCTTTTTTCACCTCATTCTTGTAATAGATTTTTGATTCAACAAGAGCAGAAGAGATGCCAAATTTTCAGTTAGTATCAGGCAGATTGGTTTTCAGTTTCACCAACCCATAAGTATGGGTATGAAAAGTACCAAAAGTTAACTATATGAGTTCTATACAAAATACCAATGCCTGTAGAAATAAGCACCAGATGGGTTAGGGCTATATGGTTGCCTTGCCTTATTTTCGAATGTAAGGATCGAAACGAGGGAACTCCTCAGTTTTGAGAGGCCTTCCATGTAAAGACTGAGGGTATCTATCCAATGTAGGTAGGATGAATGTTTGTACTTTTGCATCACATACCACACATCGATGATCGAAATCACCAGCTGCTCGAGCGGCTTCTGTTTTACATTCGCTGCACCACAGCAAGTGTTGGCATGGAAAGTTGGCCCATAACAGCTTCGGCTGATTGCACCAAAAGCATTTCCCTTGCTTAATGCTTGCCTTGTAATTCTGCACATATCAAAACCTAGATGTCATTATTGTTGTGCAATATTTAACATGAATCATTGAGTAATAAGAATGATGACAAACAGAAAGGCTATGTTAGTTCATTCGAAGATTACGTTATAGAAATCGAATTGGCGAAGAAAGGATATGGATGAGTTGTTCCGTTTTCTTACAAGGGCCTCAAGAACCAAATGCCTCCCTGTATGACCAAGTTTCCTCTCGTTGAACACCCGACTATGAGTCCCTCCTTTTTCATCATTGCCATTTGCCGTCTGAATCTTTCTTTCACCACATAGCTTCATTTGAGAAAGGCAAATGTCTGACTTTAAGACTTGAAGAAAATTTGAGTGTGCAACAGGCAAATCATTCTTCAGAGCTGAATTCCCTTGCAGGCCAGTTTTAGATTGATCAACCTGGCCGCTGCTGATGCTAACATCTTCATAAGAATTCGACAGAAGATCCTGAGGATACTCGGGTTTCTTAGAATCAGTATCGGTATTTTCTTGAGGTGGTGCAGAGCAAGATGGTGAGCAGCAGTACACGGTGAGAGGCTGAAACGATTTCCAATCAGACCCAGATGGGGAAGGTATAAGCACCATGTGATTGGGAGATCCACCTCCTCCAACTGGCATGACCTTCATGCGACAAAGATCGGGAAAAGATCTCATAAAATCACTAAGCTTAGTGTAGCCAAGAGAAACATGGTATAGCTGTTCTTATATGGTTCTTTATGACATGAGGTCCGGTTCTTCAATATATCTACTGCTGTATATTTATTTGTAGAATATATAATAGCTCCTGTATGTGACATACGTTGCAGATTATATTATGGTTTGAGCGTAAGCAAGGATTTGACATCTTTATTACATGTGTATTTTGGCTGATTATCTATGTTTTTGTTTGAGCTGATAGCAATGTTTCGATTGCTCTAAGCCGAATGCAGCCCTGAAATCTGCCTTCAACGAAGACAGAAGGTATTGACCTTCCTTTGGTTTTTTTTTATACATCTTGTAAGAAATTGGGAAGCCAGTTCTTGAAAGTTCTCAGCCACACTGGAATATTTCGGTTTGAGGCAATGGGGCTAGCAAGAACTTCAGATTCGGAACACGTCTTCGATTGGCCATGGAGTAATGTATTCACCCATGAGATTTGATCAGCTTTAGTCTCTTCCAAGGTCTTCCTCCTTGGTGTCTCTTCCGCAGTCTTTCTGGTGGAAGACTCCAATGGTGGTTGATATTTGTCATTTGTATCCTTCTGATGTTGCTCAGGTGGTAACTTCAAGGACTCGTCCCATTTTCCAACTGCACTTTTGATTTCAACTTCCTTGCCCATAATAGTTACATAGTGCTCTTGAACAGCCTTCAAAACAGATTTCTCGTGCTTAAAAGTGACAAAGCCGAAGCCTCGCGACTGTAATTCATCACCTATTTTAAAACTAACAATATGTGCATCTTCCACAGGCCCAAATTCATCTTGAAAAAACTTGCTCAATGAGTCTGCTCAAGAAAAAAAGGCGATAACTTTTCCTGGCTGATCTAGTACTTCATTTGCATAGTGTGCATGTAAAACTAAATGCAATTAAAGGATTTTGACAAAATTCTAATCTGAATCCACCAGAGGATGGAGGCCGCCTACAAAAATTTTCTGTTCCAGTTTTCCTGCAGCAGGAGAATGAACGAGATGCATTCCCTGTTTCGCCTGTCGAAGCTCCTCTTTACCATGAGCAAAAAAACACTTGGATCCTCTTGCACATCCCACAGATTCAAAGTACTTGCAGGTCTCTGTTTTTACTTTTGTGTTGGTTCTGCAAAACACAGGCAGTAGAAAATTCAGAAATAAAACAAAATCCAACATACTCAAATAACACATAGGGAGAGAATTTGTCAGTGTATTGGATGTTAGGGACAAACATTTTTCATGGTTTAAAGTTTTTTTTAAGCTTCACCTTTCAGTATGGCTGCCTTCATCTGTCATGGTAAGAAGAGTTTCACATGTATCAAAAATAACTTCATCACCTTGGAAACCAATATATTTCTGTTCAACCGGGGAGTTCCCATGCTCTGCACATTAGAACATCATGAGATTGGATCAAACAAAGTAGGGATTATTAAGATTTATGACTTTAAATAAAACTTACTGAGAGTAAAACAAGTTGTGTTTAGTATGAAACGCATGTCCTGTGACTTCGTCATGTCGATTGGTCTCTCTCTACTGCAGAACACGAAGGCAACTGATGTTAGCTTTTGAAGATAAATTTCAATGGCAACTGAAATATTGTAGCAATCAAGATGTAAAAGTATGGTTTGCAACCGTAAGTTTAGGACTTCACTGTTTGCTCCCCAGCGCTGCAGAAGTTCAGCACATTCCGTATGATCATTCTTCACAGCAAAAAATAATGGGGTCTCTTTCATTATAGTTTTGTAGTCGATTCCATCTGGATCTTCCAGTAGAAGTACCTATAAGAACAATAGAAAAGAAGATGTCAAAGGTAATTAACATCTTAAAGCATGCAACCAGCATGCATTGATTAAATTATAAAGAAACTATGCCTTGAGTGCCTGTGCATTCCCATTGGCAGCGGCAATGTGGAAAGCAATTAATTCTAGTTTGTCCTTTTAGTTTACACGGGCGCCTCGCTTCAGAAGCAACCATATGATTCTGGCAACAAGAAATCAAGAAGGAATCGATCATAAGGAAAGGGGGAAATTCACGTAGAGAAAGAGAGAGAGACTTAAGCTGCTGTGAAGAAGACCAATGCAGAGCAGAGTTTCCTTCAGAATCAGCCTCATTTACGTCTATGTTGGTCTTTAGAAGCAGCACGATGACAGCTTCATCTCGGGACTATAATAACAAGAAATGATTATAATGTGAACTCCAAATGTTCATTTCCTTTAAGGAATCTTTCACACTACAAAACTGACAAAAAACTAATTGAAAGGAATGAATCCTAGAAGAAAATCAAATACAATCTTTTTAGAGATATTGTAAGAGTTCGAGTCCGTACGTTTACATTGAATGCATTAAATTTCACTCTATTATAAAAAAAATGCAATCTTTATAAAGCCCCGAAATAATGGTCCATGGTTTTTACCAAAGTACCCATAGTTTATTATTCTTATTTTCTTCTTCTTTCGTTCATTATTGACAAATCACATAGTTTTTCATAAATCATTTGAATCAAATAAATTAATTCTCACATAGTATTTTTTTTTTCATCTTCAAATAAAATAAATGAGGATTAAAATAAAATTTCATAAGAACTTGAAAGTGTAAGAACGGTAACGGTAATCTTCTGTGTTTTTTTAAATATATTTTATTTTTTATAAAATCTTTATATAGAATATAATATAATATTTTAAAAATAACCCAGATGTATCATAAACAAATAAGTGTCCGCATGTTCTTATTCCCACGTCAAATGAACATAAAAAATCGAGGTTAACACTGTATATTACCTTGATAGCACGGATTAAGGGTGATGTCATCTTCTTGTCTCCGCAACTGTTATGAGCATCGGCTCCAAACAGCTGAAGCAGCTCGATCTCGCAAAGCAAAAGCTTCCGTTTCATATCGGGCCAGACTTTGGTTGGCGACGTAGCAGTTCTCGACGGCGAAGTATCACGACGGCCTGACGATAAAGCTTCCCGGATCACGCCCTGGTAAACGGTGTCTTTTTCCTTTGACCCCGAATAAGCGTCGCGTAATACTACGACGGCGTCATTAACTTTCTCCGCTGCTGCGATGAGAAGCGCTGCTAAAGCTACTATCTTGCCTCCCATGGCTGCTGAATACGCCACCTCGCCTATTGCTTTCGTTCTTTCACTCAGAAGTTTCACCGCAGTCAAATCCTGTCAAACAAGTCCAACAATATTCAGTTTTTATCCTTTTTCTGTTAGAATAATTTTCTCGAGAACCAAACAATTTTAAAGGAAACCTTTTCACTAAAGCAGAACTACCAAGTCCTGAATAGAGTAATCATCCAGGTTCCATATCACATCCATCCTGAAAAAAACACAGAACAGCCAAAAACTTGAATTATTCTTGTCGATTGCCAAAAAGAAAACAATAATAATATAAAAAATAAAACGAACCCAGAATAGAAAAAGCAACATTTCCCAAAAAGGGCCATTACTTAGCGGTCTTCCTCAAAAAATCACACAGCTTTTGCCTCATTATAAACAGAACACAACACATTATTTTCCTTTATTTTTCATCATTTTTGATTCTTTTACCTGCTACTAGACAAGGCCATCTCCAGAGCAACCAGACTTCACCCATCTTTACTCTTCGTCTCTGTACGGGCGCGTTTCTTTAGCAGCAACTCCAAACAACGCGCCGCGTGAGCCTCCGCCGCAGCCTGCAAAGCCGTCATTTTCGTCTCCGTGTCAACCCCATTCACCAGCGGTAGAAAGTCGGTTCCCACTTCACCGTTGAGCAGCGACGTGGCGCATTCGATAGCGTCGAAGTAACAACAGAGAAGGGGAAGCTTCAACGCCACGCCTCTTCGGTTCGAAGGATCGTCATCCAAGTCGTCGACGAGTTGACGCGAGTGAGTCAAGAAGAGATTCCTGTCGTCTTGTGTGACCGAGTCGATGAGGACGGTTTCTAAGTTGAGTAGCTCTGCTTTTAGTGGCGTTAAGTTTTGGAAATTGTCTTCATCTGATAAATCACCGACTCTCCGATTTTCTTTTTCCTGCGATTATATTCAAAATGATAAACAAAAATAATAATAATCCAGCACTAATGAAAAAAATCTTGAAAAGTAATGAAGCAAAGGGAAGCTGAAAATCGTAGGAAAAATAAAAGGCAACATTTTAACATCAAAAAATAAAGTAAGAAATGAAATGAAATTTCCGAACTTGTTTGGCAGCTCAACACTGAGAGAAAATAGAAATGCGGTTAGTTTTCTAGCTAAACAAACAACAAAATGAGCTTCATCCTCTGGTTTTTCTTGTAAAACTTCAAAATGAAGTTTTAAACAAAATTGCAAAGAAAAAAATGAAAATTAGTAAAACTTCAAAAAGAAAACTCTACTCCTTTTCCAGAACTTTCCGAATTGAATTTCTTTTCGACATCTTTCATAATGAAAATAAATAATCGAAGCTTTATTTTGTGATTAATTTAAGCATAAGAGAAGATTATCGCACCGGATCCATCGGCAAAGAAAGAAGCCCTAAATGTTGAGCTCCAAAATCAGTTTCAACGACAATGCCTCCGTTATCAACACCAAACAAAGCTTAAAATATTACAACGTACATAAATAAAAAGCCAAATAAAGCTGGGGGAACAGAAAGATTCCCAGTGTAGAAAAGAAAACTTGTTAGTATTTTCTTGTTTGACAGGACGGAGAAGAAGAAATATGAAACAGAAACAGTTTGATTGAAAGACACGGAGGCTAATACTTATAGTGGCGGATTTCGGGCTGTATTAATTAACTGAATTTAAATATGCTTTTTGAAGTCCTAACATGGGTTTGGTAAAAAAATGTTTTATACGTATAAAAATTACTCTCATAGTTCTATTAATTTTGTCCCTTAATAATTTTTTAAAATCTAATATTTTAAATTTTGATTATGATTATTTTAAATTTTTAAATAATTAAATTTTATTAAATCTATATTTTAAAACTACTTGATTGAAGATTTATAAAATATAATTTTTATCAATAATAAACTTTAAATAATGATAAGTTAAAAGTAAAAAAAATGACAAAAAAAAGTCAATAAGGGACAAATTTAATAGGACAGAGGGGTTATTTTTTTACCGACAATTAGTTGATCGAGTGAGATGAGTTGTTAGATCTCTTAAATAATATTTGAATTCTGACGTTATGAATAAAAAAAAATTGTGTTGAGAGGGTCGCTCTCATATTGGTCTTTACCCTGACTAGTTCAGACGGACTCGCATCGTATACCTAACTTTGGTGGATGAATCTTCCAACGGAGATTTTATACATACACAAGACCTCAAACTTAAAGACATGTTTTAACGATACCAAATTACTTACCACTTTCACCAACCAAATAAATATATTTATTTTATATATCTATATTATATACATGAACAAAACCAATGTTAAATAATGAATGGGATAAAATTGTTTAACTTCAAAATTAACAAGAGCAATACTAAAATCTGAAAGAGGCAAAACTTAATTTGTCAAGTATTTAAAGTAATATAAACTAAAACAAACGTTAGACAAAAGAAAATGGGGAGGGTCACGACCCATGAGCTCCTCACACAGTCTTAATACATATGTCCCTAATTATGTATATAGTATAGTCTCTCGTGAATTAGTACCTTGAGTCAATTGAACATCAGCACGATTGAAATAAAAAAAAAATCATTTTTTATAAAATATTCAATGACGGAATTATGTAGGGGTAGAGAGGGGTAATTTTTTCTTAAAATTGGGCTATTTATAAATTTATCCATACTTTTAAATATTTATGTTTTGTCTTCAATTTTAAATTTTGGCTCCATTCATGTATTCAATGATACTATCGGAGTTTTTTTTTTTTTTACACTTTTATATAATATATCATATTTAAACAAAACAACCTTGAATTCAAACAAAAGGCAGATAAATCTATATACAAGTCTTTTAATTTTATCACACCACATAAAACCATTAATTGAATAAAATTATGTAAATGCATTTTTAATATGGCAAAATTTAGTTAATCTTAAGCTTAAAAATGCAGAATAAACATTTTGACCTCAAACTTTAATTTTGGTCCTTCAATTTTATTGCATCTCTTTTACACTCAAAACCTTTATTTTTGTGGTTTGATGTAACAAAGAAGAATAAAAAGCAAATATATAAAAAAATGTTATTTGTGGTTACAGGTTTGAACGCAAGAAGATACTTGCATTGGGTCTATGTCAGTTGGGCAGGACTACTTTTTATTTGATGCAAAGGGAAGATTAAGATATGAGATATCCTACAGATATATGAAGAGGTGTCTAGGCATTGGCAAGCTATGAATCTATAGAAATCAATTCAAATACGGAAAATGAACCATTTGGAATTTTATCCATAATGGTGTCATTGATGTCAATTCTAGTTATCCGTTCTGTAGCTTTTATTCCTTCCAACCATAGAACAAGGAAAATTTATTCTTATCATTTTGTTGCTCGAGCTGGGCTGATTCATGACAATGAAGATGTAAACAAAAATTAATTCGATGAGTTTAATATTTGTTGTGTGAATTAAGAATGAGAAATTACTTGTATTGCAGACAATGAGCTTGAGTATGAGATTAGTTTTAACAATGGTGATTGTGTCCTTTGAAGAAGAAGAGAAGAAAAGAAATTAAAAGAAGAAAAATAAGTAGAAATTAGAAAAGTTAAAAAGTCAAACAAGTGAAAGAAAATCTGATTTAAAATGTCATGTCATTACTTTGTTAGTAATTTGATGGATGAGTAACGAAAAAATTCGATGTATAAAATTTAGTTATTAAATTAAAAAAATTTAAAGTTGAGTGATCAAAATAAGAGTGAAAAAATAGTTCAGTGATAATATGTATATTTTACCCTAATATATTTTATACTTTTTCAAGTTTTTCCCAGCGCGAATAAGCACTTAAAACTCATCCGAGAAAACCTCAAATCGAAAAAAATAAAATGTTTTGTGTTTAATTTTGTGCGTTGTAAAGAGATTTTTTAAATTTTAAAATCCTAGTGATCAGAATACTCGGATCGGGTTGGGGAACAGAAAGCGGGGGGGTTTGTTTTAAGGGGGGCAGAAAGATGGTGTAAATCCATGCGTGAAACGGTCCCCGTCTAGTGCAAAACAAGTACAAGACAGAGCAATGAATTACTGACACGTGTGTGGTATCCTAAAGTGACGATTACGTCCTTTTCAAAAATAAATTTACCAATTGACCCTTAATAAGTTACTAGAATCACAAATTCTTAATCTATTAAATAATGTAAGAATTGGACTTTAACCAACAAAAACCTATGCTTTCTTTTTATGCTTTTGAAACCACATTATCAAATCTTTGTAACACTAAAAAATATGTAAATTTGACCAGGTCTTGGCTTAAAGTCATAGTTGTTTAGGAATTTCTGAAGTTTAATATTCGAGTTTTACATATACATGAATTCTCAATCCCAATATATTTTGATTTAAGTTTCAGCCTGTGTGGATTTTGTGTAGATTTATTTTAATTTAAATTTGATATATTTCGGTTATTAAACCGTACGGATTGAATCCAATTATGACTGGCAGATCCACATTATGTTTAGGGTGGGTACGTGTCCATCCTAAAATTCGAATTTTCTTCTATTAATAATCTATTTTATTGATGATCTTCACCCTAAAATTTTATGATTTTTTATGTCTACCATGTAATTTTATTTGTACTCATCCACATATAAATTACAATAAAATACGGATTAAAGATGTCTATAACTATTAACTTACTCTTTCTTAAGAGTCCACAAATAATACATTTGAGCCAAGTTCATTTACAGCCCTATATAAAAGTCCAAAAATAATAATCAATTACAAAAGAAAAGGAAGCTTATAAAAAAAATAAAAAGTATTCAGGTTCTGCTCTTACTTTTGACGCTTTTTCTTCCTCAAACACAAAATTCTCAATTTTCAAAGTTCAAGACTCTCAAATCTAGGTATATAATTTTTTATTTTTTAAATATTTATTTATTCAATATATAGAAGTATATTTCAATTAGTATTATTTAAATTTTGATTTTCATAACCTTTTGTTCTCTATCTTACAACTATAACAATACAAATAGGGATAAAATAAATAAATACTTAGTTAATTTATGTTTACCTTTACCTTTTCTAACTTTAGATTTTGAGTTAGAAATTAAATTAATTAAGAGTACAAGTAAAAATATGACTTTATGAATAAATCTTTATATTAATTTCGTTGAATCAATTTAAGAAAGTCATTTATTTTTTGTTCTTGCTTTTTATTGATTAAATATAAGTTGGTAATATGCATAAATTAAGTTATTTCAAATTTGTTGTAGCCTTGTAGATATTATATATATCATATTGCTTTGTAAATTATAATTTAGAGATTTATGACCCACTAATGTGTTTTTATAGCTAGCTTGAATTGAATATTTTCCTCTCTTTTGTTATGCATGTTTGTACTCAATCCCCACGACATTGGGGAAAGCAAATGTTTGCATAATCTGTGCATTGTTAACTTATTTACAATGTTGCAAATAAGTATTGTTAATTTATTTATATCTAATCATTTATGTTCACAAACGCTAAACGAACATGTTCGCAAACGCTAAACGAAAATGTTCGCGAAAATTAAAAGAATCAAACCTAATTCAAACATGACGTTAATATAATTGTGCACACCCTCAAAAATATTCATGGATCCATTACTGCCAATTATAATAATATAAATATATTAACCGTAATTATAATTAAAATTTTAAATTTGGATACGTTTTGTTGGTAGGCTTGTATAAGGGTTTTGAACAAAGGTCTTTTAAATTGATTCAATTTAAATTATTAATTAATAATAGGCCTAACAGCTTTTTCATGGCAAACTTGCTGAGATGTTGTTCTTGAAAAAAAAAAAGAATTTTTTTAAATGTGGCATGTTAGAGATTAATTCATGAGATGAACATCTTGGTCTGAAAATTGTTGGAGTCCTCTAATTTAACGAAGGCGTTTCACTTCCTTTGGGAATCTGGAGTTAATTATGTGAGCTTTTCACCGTGAGTATTCCGCGTTTTTAGCCATGCTGACGAATCTTATAGACGTTGACGAAGAATCAAAGAAAAAGTTATCTTTTTTTTTTTTTAGGTTTTCATATATCTTTTATTTTCAGATTGTAATCTTTTTATGTTGTGCTTAAGGGTGTAAACGAGTCGAGATCGAGTAGTGTTGAGTTTATCTCAGCTCGTTCAAATTTTGAGTCGAGTTCGAGCTCGAAAAACTTTTAACGAGTCTAAAAAATTTGAGCTCGAATTGACTCGTTAAGAATTCGAGTCGATATCAAGCTTATTTCGAGCCCAATAAAGTCAAATGTTGACCGATCTTTGACCATATTGTACTCGAGTCGCCATCTGTCACATCTCATTTAAAGTACTATAAAGAAAAAACTTTGATACACAAAATTTGTAAACCCAAGCTTGTTAATATTAGGGTTTAGGGTATTAGTTTAGGGTTTAGAGGCTTAAGTTATTAGGTTAGAGGCTTAAGATTTAGATTTTTAGGGTTTAAGACTTATGTTTAGGGTTTATATTTTAGAGTTTTAAGTTTAAGAATTTAGATTTTAAATTATAAAAAATAAAAAAATTAGTATATTATATTTTCGAGTAACTCGTGAGCTTTTCAAGTCGGGTATCAAGTAGTTCGGCTTGGCTCGTTAAGAGCTTGAGCTGAGTTCGAGCTCGAGTTGAGTCCAATCAAGTCAAGCTTTGACTCGACTCGAACTTTGACCGAGTAGATTTTTTTTACCTTTAAAGCCATATTAAATTTGGAAAATTTATGGGAAAATTAAAAAAATGATCGCATAAATCAATCGGAGGAATCCCCAACCTTTGGTTCGAAACTGGATGCAAGAAAGATGGGAAATATTTTTTGACAAACTATAAACAAAAAAAGTGTTCATGATAAATTTAAAAATTATAACATAAAAAAATAAATAGTTGTCGGGTCTTTACAATCATATTATTGACTGCGATACGACGTCCGTCCTATACAAATCTGAATTCGTATTGCGATAACAGAAGGCTTCATCTCGTCCATTCAAAATCATTTTATTTTATTATATAATTTGTCATGTATAATACCATAAAATCTATTGCCATTTTTGGTAGTTACATTGCAAATTAAAATAATTAAAAGAAATGGAGAGGGGGGGGGGAGAGAGATTTGAAAAAGAAAATACTGCCAGCGGCCTGCAGCACCGTGGCAGCTCTGAGCTCTGGTACGGCAGTAAAGCTCCCGCTACACTGCAGAACAATGCAAAGCAAGATTAGCGGGCCGAAATTTCAAACAATTTCACCTCAATATATCAATTTTAAAATTATTTATCAAAATAATACAGTCATAAGATATTAAGATTGTTTATCAAAATAATTACTTTCCACTAAAAAAATTTGAGGGACCACCTTAAGAAATTGGGAAATTTACTATTAATTGGGTTTTATTTTAATATATGATTAATAATGGTAATATAAATAAGTCAGGATTATTTAGGAAAAGGATATGATATTTGTTAAATATTTAACTGTTAGTATTTTTCTCTCTAGGTTTAGTGTTTCTTGCTAACACTTTTCTCTCTATCTTATAATTCTTTCCTTTGTTCTACAAACTCTATTTTTATTGCTAATGTACTCATTGTTGAGAATTATCAGTATAGATTTGGGTTAAAATTATATCGTAATTATTGAGTATATTGGGGAGTGGGAATGACGCAATTAAAGATCAAAATGAAAAAAAAAGAATAATAATAATAAAATAAAAATTAAATGAATTTTGTTCAAAAAGATGTAGTACGCGTTAGCACATACAGGAGCACACAATATATATCGTGCATGTTACATCTTTTTAGACAAAATTTATTTATTTTTTCTCTTTCTCCTATTTCTTTTATTTTCTTTAATTTTGATACTTAATTGTGTTGGTATTAAAAAAAAAAACTCGGCAAAGACGCGATTCATCAATTGTGTTTTCTAAGGATCGTGCCATGTAAATAAAAATGTGCCCTCCAATTGCATTGCTCAACGTATAAGAAAAAGTGTTATTCAATAAATAATTTTGAAAAAGTCTCATTTTCGTAAACAATTCTAAAAAATTGTCACCTTGGAGTGTATGTCCTCATGTTTGTGTTCTTTGAATATATACATATGAATCAGTTCACATAGTTTTTAGGCAACAGAATCGCAATGGTAAACATAAATTTAAAGTTCTGATTTTAAATTATTATAGAGATTCTATTAATCATTGTTAACAACAAAATCACCTTCTTAAAATTAAGTGAATCGGTGAAAGTTTCTTTTAAAAACAAATAAATAAATGATTAGCAGACTTTAAAATCCATTGAATGGTCCCAGGGCGTTGTTATATTTGAGAGACCTTATTTCGAATAGTTTGTCTGCTCGGTGTATGTAAATTTCCGCAAATGGGTATTTTTATCTTGCTCAAATAATACCTTTAATGATCCTTTTCTAGTTAATATTGTATCTTGATTTGTTTTGGTTTATAATGTCTAGGACGTTAGAAATGACTTTTAGCTTCAACTTTTTTTTTCCTGTATTTCTAGTTTTTATTTGCCATTTTGATCTCTATGTTATCTGTTTGTTTACAAAATTTGAAAGTTTGAACAGTATTTGGCAAATTAATTGAAGATTATTGTTGTATGGTTCACTTTACAATTAGAAAGATTTCAACTTTGAAGTCTTGGGTTTGAATCTCGTATCGATAGTAGTTGAGGCTTGTTAGTGAGTATGGACTCATGTAAGAGGGAGTTGTGGAGGGTTCAGTATGCTCTCACTCTTGATGAGAAGAACCCTCGTCGTATTTCGAAGGCGGGGCACTTGTTCGTAGGATGAACAAGTATGGACTTTTGGACGAGAGCCGGTATGGCGTAGTTGATTCATCATGCTTGTGTGTTGATTAGGCAAAGGCATATCAGGTAAGGTTTCACTTCCTTTTCCTTACTATACAACATTTGATCGTTTTCGTATATAGTTGGACAATCATACTCGAATATATGTGTAGATACATAATTCGGTTGTCCAAAATATATAATTGATGTTCTGAATATGATGTTTGCTCCTTCAGGTTGTCAACATCCCTTCCTTCATGCTAACCTTTTTTGAAAGGGTGTTTTTTCATGTATTTTGTAAGTTCATTGAAGGTGAAATTCCTCTATACATAATTGAAAATGAGTGCTGAATATGAATACACAAGAGTCAATATCTTGATGGATTTGTTGTCTTAATTTAACCAAAGTCCTAATAAAGTGGCAATCTTTGGTTTGATGTGATCAATATGAATGGCAACATAAGACACTAAGAAATTTGGGTGACAAATGTCATAATAATGTCAATTCATTAAAGATCTTTGTTGTGGAGGACCAGTGACCCTTACAGATTTTGTTGTTTTCTAGTACTGAAGAATGTCTTGTATGGCCAGGACAAGGTTTGCGTCTGAACTCCAGCTAAACTACTCATTCTTTCCCCAATTCAATATGAAATGAATGGAATAGAGTTCAATTTTTAGTTGGGAAACGAACATTGTAGAGCGAGTGTGAACATTTCGATTTTTATCTTGCACTATGCTCGAATTTTAGTTTTGAGAACTCCCAATCCAACTTTAGTTTTAAGTATCAAATTTTGAGTTAATTAGCATGAAATGGTTTGTTTTTTTGGATAAGTTATATTTCTCCAAAGAAAACAGCATAGATATTACAAAGAGACCAAAATATCTTACAAAGAAAATAATTTTTTTAATTTTTTTTTGACAAATCCTAACCCAACTTAAAGAATATAAGAAGGAAAAACTTTAAGAGAAGGAATGAGTGTTTCTAGTGCATCTAGAACTCATGACCTGAAAGTAAATAAACAAATATGAGCAACTCAGACAACCAATCAAATGTGTTTGTTCAATAATGTTTTTAAAACTAAAACATGTTAAGATGTGTAAACGTTATATTGTAATTGAATTTGGGTGTAATTATATACTTAATTTATAAATTTTGTTGAATTGTATATAAGTGGAGGCCCCCGGTAAGACTATTTCTTAAAGGAGGGGTGAGAATTAGTATAATTATGCACATAATTACACTATATAATTTTATAATTAATACTATTATAAAATTTAAACTTATGTAAATGTGTAATTACAGTTTGTACTACCAAACATTACTTAGAGAATTGCAATGAAATTATACTATACCGGCCAATTTTGTCCAATGAACTAAAATTCCTTATAATTACACACATCATTTAATGTAATAATTATATTTTTCATGCAATTACACCATAGTGTCTAACACACCCTTAATTATTAATTTCTTTTTATATGTTATTCGATTTCTCATATTTTAATTTTTAATTTAGATTAGATTTTTATTCTTGAATACCCCTATTTTTCATTCTCAAATTATTTGACCATAATAATCTAAATACCTAATTAATGAAGTTTGATTAAATTAATAAAATAAATCTCAAATTAACGGTTCAATAAATTAACGATTATACTAAAAGTTTGGGTTTGAGATAGCATAGATTAAGTTTTATTTTGATCAAATGATATTTTCTTTCTCTAGTTTTGATTAAATATGTTTGGATTATATAATTTAGGCTTTTTAGTTGTATTTGATTTTTTTGATAAAACCTAATTATAATCCTAGTCCAATCTAGAGGGGAGGGGAAGGGATGACTCTAAGAGAAGAGGATGCTCCTAGTGGATCTAGAACTCATAACTTAAAAAAAATATGAGAGAATAAAGATGAGCAGGTTGGCCAACTGACCAAATGTTACTCTAAATTCCTTTCTTTAGTTTTGATTAAATATGTTCGAAGCATGATCCAACTTATATATTATCTGAAGATCTGAATACCCAAAACCTTGTTTATGTGCTTGCTCGTATTGGAATTATTCTAATTTCCTTTCTTTAATTTTTATTAAATAGGTTTGAAACATGACCCAACTTATATATTATCTGAATACCTAAAACTTCGTTTACATAAAAATACGACTATCCGATTATGAACACCCTACTTAAAATACATCCTATATAATTCTCTACGTCAACAAATGCAATTGCCAAAGAACCACAAATAAATAAATACCCATAAAAGAAAAAAAAAACAATTTTTGTATTGCCACGTGTTATGCCAAATCAAATCTCCCTAATCCCTCCTAACGCACGCTCCTTTAATAGGTTGCCACATGTACTCCACCCAATAATTCTATACTCAATTGTTCAAATCATGCATGCTAAGTCAGATTTGACATTCGACCAATCCCCCACTCATTTTCCTCCACCTCAACCCTATTCAAACAATTAATTATTAATCAATTTATCTCAAAATTAACGGGAAAAAATCTTACGCTACGAATCACTTGACGTGGCACAAGTTGGTGACGTGGAGACTAGAAGCTCACAGGAAAGAGAAAACTACTTGGCCAATTGACTAGTCCCTTTCACCACATGTCTTTTCAGTCAACCATAGTCGCCCTTTCTCTATTGCATCGCCACGTGTCATCCCGCCATAGAAACTGTAAAGGTGCTCATCCCCTCATCTTTCCTTCCTTCCTCTATATAAATTCCTCAACCATACAAAAAAATCTCAAACTTATAAAAGAAAGAAAAACAAAAAAGAATGATGGAGGCGAAGAAGGAGGTTCCGATTATGGATTTGGAGAGTGAATATTCATCGACGGAGGAGGCGGAGGTTGAGTCGCCGAGGTCGGTGGTGGAGATGAAGAACACAGTGGAGAGAGTTCATAATCAGATTTTGAGGATAAGAGAGGAAGATTCTCATCTTGGAGAAGACCTAATTGTTAGAATTAAATCATAACTAAATATGAAATCTAAACCCAGGATCTATCATGTCAAATCATCAAGAACAATAAACTGAATGCGGAAGCGTACCTGAATTAATCGATAGATGAAAACCTTGAATCTTTTGATGAAGATCGCCTAAAAGGTGGTTGTGATCTTCCAAGAAAATAGGTTTTCTCTTGATGTAAAACTCTCTACGACGGGAAGGGAGAAAAAACAAGTTAACCTATTTCTTGGGGACCACTACCTCTTTATATAGTTGATTTAATAATCAACTATTAAGTATTTATAACTCTCTGCCTCATCGAATTATAAATACATCTTATGGTATCTACACTTTTATTTCCATGACATTTTAATACCCATGACACGCCTAACATAATTGGTCACTTAATTTTGTGTCATACTTTAAAATAGCAATATACATTATACATATGTGCCCACTATTACGGATTTTAATCCAACAATCTCCCACTTGGGCAACATATGTTTCGACAAATGTATAACCTTATGAGCTCAAAAATTTGCTATTATATAATAGGTATTCAGTAACAATCTCGTCCATCAACTATATCGATATAGGATCAAAGCAGCCTTTGTCGTATCAATCGTGACAAGACCCATCAATGGTCACGTATACAAATATAGTCAAATGACATAGATCAATCATGGACGCGTAGCATGGAAAATTACATGAAATGTGAACCAAACATGTCTATTTCCAACTGGTCCTCCTAAACCTTAGTGAGATCAAACTTTATCAATTTGAGTGTGCATAAACCAAAAGAACTTTATTTCAGAAAATAATCTTAAAATAACTTTAAACCAAGTAACCAAAATTGTGTCTAAACCAAATGAGCATTTTTCAAAATTACAAACTCCCACTAAAATCTGTATATCTTTATATAACATTACACCCACATGAGTAGTGTGCTCATGAAAGACCTAGGGTGATAGTTTCTTAATAAGCGCGCAAATATGAGTTTGTACCAACATGCTCTATAGACACACAATCACTGAATTTTCTTTAACAACTAGGAACTTAATATTTATGTGCTTCAAATTTGAAGTGTTCCTATTGTTCATAGAATAAATGAATGCATATTTATTGTCACAAAATAATCAAGTGGTCTTTCTATTCAATCTATAATTAGCAGCCCATGTGACAAAAATTATTTTGCATCAATATTCTAATAGAATCAAGTCAGTAAACTTGATGATCTCTAACTTACCGTAACTTCAATATGTGAGCATGTAATTTTTGTTCTCTAAAGATATTTCATAACCCTATTGGCTGCTATTCAATGATCCATAATATGATTGCTTAAATATCTATCTAACATTCCAACAATGTACGCAATATCCAAACGCATACATACTTGAGCATAAATTAGAATCTCAAATAGCTTATGCATATGGAATCTTTTGTATTTTCTAAATTTCAAGGTTACTTTTAGGGCATTGAGTAAGACTAAATTTGTCTTCTTTAGCAATTTGAGTATCACTTGGTTTACTCCCACTGAACTTGTAGTATATACAATTGTCAACCAAATTTATCTCAAAGCCGAATGAAATAATCAATATGAAATTTATAATTTCATTAATGAGAGTCCTACTTAAGCTCATAGATGAATTTATTTAATTTACATATCATTGATTTTGTATCATTAGACACAAATCTATGATTGTACCATATAATTCATTTCTTCAATGTCGTCATTGAAAAACACAAGCCTAACATCCATCTTATGTAGCTCAAGTTTAAAATAAGAAACAAGCGTCATGATTATCTTGAAAGAGTATTTCAATGAAACTTGAGAGAAAGTCTCCACAAAATCAATGTCTTCTTTTAGAGTATATCCTTTAAATACAAGACATGCCTTATACTTGTCCGCATTATCATTTGCATCCCTCTTGGTTTTAAATATCCATTTACAACCAATTGGTTTGCACCTTCATGTAATGAGACAAGTTCCTAAACTTTATTGTCTTGTATAAAATTATACTCTTCTTGAATGACATCAATTCAGTTTTGAGAGTCAGAACTTTTATGATTTGATAAAAAATGAATGAATCATTTTCTATCATTCCATTATTATCCTTATTTTCTTGAAGAAATACAAAGTAATAATCCAGAATAGTATTTCTCCTTCCTCTCTTGGATATCTTTAATGACACTTGTTTTTGAGGTTGTTGAGTTTGTTCTTCTGAAAACAATTACCTTATCTTGAATGAGAGTTGTTCAACATTGTTTTGCTGAGGTACTTGATTCACTTCTTGATTAATGATAGGTTTGAAAACCTAAACATCGTCAAAAGTGATAGTAGGAATTAAATTATAATCCAATTCCTCCTCAAAATCAATGTATCTAACCTTATTTCTCCCTCCAAACTCAACATCCTAAAAAAAAAAATTATAGATCTCTCCTTAAATAATTCCTAATTGTGGGATCATAAAACTTACAACACATGGATCACTCAAAATAATCAAGTAGTTGCTTGGTTTTGAAGTTTAATTTCTTCACATGTGTCCTAACTTATTACAAAAGAATCAACCCTTTGTAACTTATCGTTGTTTCTTTTGAGTTGGACCTTTAGCAACTTTATTCTAATATTTTTTTTATTGCCCTTATTCTTAGAGACACTAACTAAATGAGCACTAATCGAATGAGTACTTTTACACTTATAATGCTTCAACTTTTCTTCCTCTTTAACCCAATTAGAAATAAGCTCATTTAAAGTCTATTTCTCCTTTTGTGATTGTAACTAATTTTGAATTGGTTAAACTGTATAGGAAGCGATACCAAAATCATAAGAACAAACAATTGTTAGAAAGTTTGATCTTATGTGCCTTAAATTTTGAAGCAATATTAAACATTTTTCATAATGTACTTCCTCACATTTCCTTGACCCTTATACTTCATAGACATCAAAGAAGGCATAAGTGATGTCATCTTAACCTTAATGTTTTGGGTAAATCATTTCTTAATTTCGTCAAGGAAACCCTTAATATGAGTAATCTCTTTAGATTTGTGCTCCTAAAGACTTATAGAATGTTGTTCTTTATGATCATTAGACTCGTGCGATTTTAACAATCTCACCTCTCAAAATTCCTTTTATGGGTGCTTACATGCGGTGAGAGGTGCAAGTTATTCTTCCCTTAGTGCAAAGTCTATGTTCATACAACCAAATACTATATGTAAGTGTCTTTTCTATTCCTTGAAACTAGTTTCACTAAATATGAGTGTAGAATGTATTTAATGAGATATTGTGACAAGCAAAGATAAATTACCTAAATATAGAACAAAAATAAGTAAATAAAATAAAAACAAGCTCACATAAATATTCATAAGTAAACAAATAAATTCAAAATAATGGCCAGTTCCCTCAAGATACCAAGCACAACATTAATATCAAGTCTTTGGACAGTAATATTAATCAGAAAAGCGGTACTCTTGTTGTAGCAATCAAACATTGACAATAGACTATGTCAAACAATAGATTAATCTTTGGAGTAACGTATTATTTACATAAAATACCTTATAATTGTCACACATTTATTGCCACAATTGTCGTTGTAATTTCGCCAAATATTAACTTTCCTTTGGGCCAATTAATAAACGTATGAATTACAAAAACCCATAATTATCTTAATATTTTAAATAAACTAATCTACACAAAAGCGGTCACTTTGGTGACATTATGTTTCAATTAATCCATTAAAATATTAGACATCCGAAACCAAAATATGAATTTAATTATTTCAAAATATTTGTCTTAATTTTATCTTTCAATCAAATTAAAAGATAACCAAAATAATAATAAATTTGAATAAAGGTAAACCTCATATCAAGATATCAGACACTCCATTAATATTTCATCTTTGGACAAAATATTAACTTGTAAGTGATATCTTGGTACAGTAATCAAACATTGATAATAAGAACATGTCAAATGTAAATCTTCCTTTGGGCGATTTATTGCTCACATATAAAATCGAATAATTATCACATGTTTATTACCACGATTTGCACATGTAATAATGTTAATTATTAACCTTCCTTTGGGCCGATTAATACTAACATAGTCCGACTTACATGCACAAAACCTTCTATATATTAAAATAAAATAATTTCTACAATAGAGGCCACTTTGGTGACTTAATGCTTCAATTAATTTATCTTAAAATATATAATATAAATATACCGATATCCAAATTTAAAATTATGTAATAAATCAAAAATGAAATTTACGATAACACTTAAGTTTGAAATAACCCAACAAAAGATTGTCTGAATGGGGCTACAGAAATCGAAAAAATGAAATATTTGATTGCTTCTCAAAAAATTCCATGCGTTTCGTTTGCGAAATTAAAGTCGAATTCAAAACAATCAATCTTTAACTTAAAAGCCAAAATCAGATAAATGAATTATTCATATAGCGATCATATGAGACTTTAATATCCATAATAATCTAATGATCAAAATTAAATATTTTTGATCAAACTGAATCGAATATTAATTCCATAAGATTAATGGCATGCTTTTCAAAACCAAAATCAAATTTATATTCCGTAGATAACATTTACGGCATAATCAAGCATAATGTCAAATAAATTTAAGCAAATATTTTGCACAAAACTAAACATGATTCAACAAAATTCAACCATAATTTATTAGACATAAACCGAATATAATTCGAGAGCTAACCTGATTATAAAGTTTCTAAGTCACGATAAATTTACCACGACAAAGCTCAAGTCAGACTTTTTTTTTTTAATAACTAACGATTAAAATTAAAATTTTAATAAACCGAATCGAATATATATTTTAAATAATATATATTATAGATTAATAACACTGTACATCCAAATTATAAGTTAAATGTCATTAACCTAGGTTACAAAAACAGAAAATAATTGCCGCTAAATTAGTTATGATTGACTATAGAATTCTAAACATAAATATGCTTTCAACATAATTGCATAGAAACGTCCAAAACATAAAACATATTTGCCTAGAATTTTAATCGTGGGAATATTAAACTTAATTAAATAAGCAATCATAACTAATCGGTAGGGGGAAATTTCACAAATTCAGATTTGTTTTAATCCAATCCCAAACCCCTTTTTGTTAATGAAATTCTGAGAAGAAGAAAAAATAATCGCACAAATGCATATACAAAAAGTACTATATGCGATGATAACATAGCCGAAACCTTAATAGAAGCATAATATGTTATCGTAAGATAAACAAAAATAGAAGCATATGATAAACCCTAAATATCAATTAATTCTCAATGATTCGACATACTCTGGCACTGATGCCACTTGTTAGAATTAAATCATAACTAAATATGAAATCTAAACCCAGGATCTATCATGTCAAATCATCAAGAACAATAAACTGAATGCGGAAGCGTACCTGAATTAATCGATAGATGAAAACCTTGAATCTTTTGATGAAGATCGCCTAAAAGGTGGTTGTGATCTTCCAAGAAAATAGGTTTTCTCTTGATGTAAAACTCTCTGACGGGGAAGGAGAGAAAAAACAAGTTAACCTATTTCTTGGGGACCACTACCTCTTTATATAGTTGATTTAATAATCAACTATTAAGTATTTATAACTCTGCCCCTCATCGAATTATAAATACATCTTATGGTATCTACACTTTTATTTCCATGACATTTTAATACCCATGACACGCCTAACATAATTGGTCACTTAATTTTGTGTCATACTTTAAAATAGCAATATACATTATACATATGTGCCCACTATTACGGATTTTAATCCAACACTAATCGGCCGCGATAAAGAGAACCGGAATGACGTCGCCGTCGTCGTTCCTGGAGGTTTTCATGAGAAAAGACGACGTCGTGTGAACGTTGTACTTCTTTCGAGGCCGATCTTGCCTTGCTCGCCTCTCAGCGGCAAGAACAACGTTGAAACGCCTTGCCGTAAAGCCGCCACCTAAGCCGATCAACTCCATCCGTCCATCAATCAAGGTTCGGTTTCTTTTTAGTTGAACTATTCTTTTTTCTTGACCTGTTTGGATGCCGAGAAAATTGGTTTTGTTTATTAATTACTAAATTTTAATGATAGCAGGGAGTTTTTAGAGAAGGATTAGCGACCAATTCATGAGGGAAGAATCGCAGTCTTCAGCTTAGATTGAGATGACTTGTTAATCTTTAGATCAAGATGTACAAAATAAATTCAAAATGTATAATGGAATCGTTCAACAGCTGAGCTGAACAAAATTACTGTGGTTTTGTTTTTTTAGCTTGGCAAAAAATAGTGTAGTTATAGTAAGTAATGTTTGCTTGTTTCATTTTGTAAATAATTCCAAATTTTCTATATTTCTTGTCACAATAAAAGAACGCTTTTTTTCTCTTACTATTCCTTAGATAAACTATTAGGTTTGTTAATTGCTTGTTATTTGTGTAATTAATTAAAAAACATTTTTTACATTTGATTTACAAAAAAAATGTAAATCACAAAAAATAGTAGGAATTATTTCATTGACAATTATTCGAACCATTTTACTCTTAAAATAATGTATTTTTCATTTGGATCCTCCTCTTTTTAATTTGTTTATTTTATGAATAAAAAATTCTCTAAAATAATTCGATTAGTATTTAAGGATTAGTCAATAATTTCCAGTTTTGATGGTTGATTTTTTATGGGTAAAGTTCATAAATAATCACTAAACTTTGGTCAATTATCTAATTTGATAACTAAATTTTTAAATTGATTTAATGTTATCATTAAACTTTTAGTTTTGCTCCAACTTGACCACCGACCCGTTAACGACCGTTAAAAGGTGACGTGGCTGTTAAAATATTTTGTATAATAACGCATTTTGTCCTCTACATTTGCACATTCAAACAATTTCGTCATACTTCAAAAGAAATAATAAATTTAACCCTATTTTTTATACATTATTTCAATTTGGCCCTGTTTTTAATTAAAATAATTTGATCCTAAATCATAAACCTTAAATTCAAAACCCTAAGCTCAAAAGTTAAAAACCCTAAACCCTTAAATATAATAAATATGTAAATAATAAATAACTAAATAAGCAATTAAAAATTAAAGCAAGAGTTTTCATGAGAGCTCCAGTTTTTAGGCAAATATATAATTAAACTCGAAGGGCATGGCGGCAAAGAATTCCAAAGAACTCAAACTGATGGCAGCTGCAACTTATAAATGTCTTCTTGAGGAACTCAATACACTTTTTGGCTTTCGTCGAGTTTTGTATGATGTCTTATAAGAAAATCATCATCCATCTGAAATGACGCATAGGGAGCAGCTAAAACTAATTGTTCTTGAAGCTTCGAGAAGGCGAAAAGAGTGAGGATAGAAACAGCATGAGATTCCATGGGAGCTTCAGCCACCAGTTTTAGGCAAACATTTTGAAGGTTTGCTGCATTGTCCCGAAACTTTTGTTTTCATTTTTAATTGCTTATTTAATTATTTATTATTTACAAATTTATTATATTTAAAGGTTTAAGGTTTTGACTTTTGAGTTTAGGGTTAAATTATTTTTAATTAAAAATAGGGTCAAATCAAAATAATGAGGGTTAAATTTGTTTTTTTTTAATTAAGACTAAATTGTTTGAATGTGCAAACATGTAGGACTAAATGTGTTATTATACAAAATATTTTAACAGCCACGTCATCTTTTTAACGGCTATTAACGGGTCAGAGGTCAAATTGGAGCAAAATTAAAAGTTTAATGGTAACATTTAAGCAATTGAAAGTTTAGTTACCAAATTGAATAATTGATCAAAGTTTAATGACCATTTGTGAACTTTACCTTTTTAGTAACTATTGACCAAATTGTTTAAAATATCAATAAATAAATTGATTAGTTAAATGAACAATTTCAATCTGAGTAAATTTATATATATAGATAACTTTTACATATATGTGTGTAAAACTTACTTTTCTGAATTTAATAAGAAAACATTACTCAATATACTAATTATATTAGTAATATATTAAATTTAAAGTTATTAAAAATCTTAGATAGTGTAATGGAAATAGTTTTAGGACTTTTCATTGAAATGTTTTTATTTAATATTGAAAGTTAAATTTGTTTAAAGAAAATATATTACAATGACAATTTGGTAACTAAACTTTCAATTGCTTATTTAACATTAAATTCAATCGGAATTTGTTTAAATAAAATATATTACAATGACAATTTGGTAAAAATTTGTTTTCAAATAATCTTATATTTTTTCACTCAAATATTATAATTTAATTTATTGTCAAATAAACCAAATAAAATAACGTAATAATGTGTCAGATAATATTATATTTTAAAAATGTAATTCTCATATATAATCTTATAATTTTGTGAACCAAATACCTAAATTAAAATAATTTTTGCGTCTTAGCTTCGGCTTTATAGGGTTGTAAAAGATCTACTAATTAGGGGCTTAGTATTTTTTTTATTAAAAGTTGTTTAAGAAGAAAAATAAATTAATTTTGGTGTATTAAAAACCTTATATATGTATTATATTAAAATAAGTTTTCAATCTACCACTAAACCCTTGAATTAATTTATAAAAAGTTGTTTTTGTAGAATTATTGTATCAACCTCAAAACTTTAGGAATGAAGTAACATTAAATATTTGACGAGAGAACTGTACTATTCTTATAATTCTATCCAACTTGATAAGATTAGTCTTTATTAAAATATAAAACTTAACCATCAAATACGTGCTTAAACTATATATATTTTTTGAGAGTTGTCTAAATTTTTTTTGGCCAAGTAAGTGTTTAATATTTCATTCTGTAACTATTTTAAGTTTTTTCCATGATAGACGTTAAAAGTTTTTTGCTCCAGCTAAAATATGACGTGGACTTATAAATGTAAATTTCTTTAATTTTTATTTTAAAAAATTACAAAATCTTTAACTTTATAAAAAACCTAAAATCTTTATTTTGTAAAAGAAAACTCACAACCTTAAACTTCTAAATTTCGCTTGTCTAATCGTCGATTTAACCATCACCAGTCATCCCTTTCTATGCCGATACACTACAACACATTTATCCAATCTTATAGCATCAAAAATTGATGAATAAACGACAAAACGAATCATGAACGTCGAACGTTTTAAAACTCATTTATCGTTTGATCATATAGTATAATTATTAATAGTATTATTTGCCCAAAGCGTTAATAATAATATTATTATTGTTTTTTATTTATAATATAATCATGGTCTAATGACGTTTTTGTCTTTAATCTTTTAGAAAAAAATCAATTATATGGCTTTAATTTTTCTGTTTTGACCCTAAACTTTTATTATTTTTTTCAAATTGAGTTAACTGATAAGAAAAATATAACAGATTTGTGAAAGCTGACATCAACTATTTTGTTTTTAGATTAAAATTTTCATCAAAATAAATTTAATTTTTTTATTAATTTTAATATATTTTTATCTCTTTTTAAAAAGTTGATATTTTATGTTATTTTAAAATACTTTTATTATTTGTAAATATTATTTTTTATTTTTTATTTATAAAGACAAAATAACATGCATCAACATTGACAAAAAAGACATTTTAGTTGACATCAATTTAGTAAGTTCATTGTTTTTTTTCTTTCTGTAGGTTCACTTTGACAAAAAATAATTAAAATTTTGAATAAGAACTAAAATGATTTTTTGATAAGTTTGAGGGTCGAAAAAATCATTAGGCTTGAAATAATTTTAACCCTGCTTAAAGAATTGTAGAACTCTACCACCAGGGTACCCAATAATGTTTTGTAGTACTCGATGTAGACATTGTTTAAAGGATCTAACACCTCTACATGCAAGATCAATTTATAAGTACATTTTTATTATTTATGAATGATATTCACAAATGAATTCATTGAATTAAATTAAATGAATATGAAGTATTTTTAATGAACAAACATGAATATAATTTTGAAAATTTTAATTAACATAAACTGTACATGTACGAATTTAAAACTAAACAAATAAACACAAATAAAGATTTCATTTTTCAAGCTTGACTAATTTGTTTTATATATGGACAGTTTTTATAATTTTTAATGAAATAATTCTTATTAATTAAAAATAAAAAAGATATCCTAAATTTGGTATTTATTATAATATTTATAAATCTATTTTTAATAATATCTTAAATTAAATTCATGTAACTTAACTTATAATATCATCAAAACCATTATTCTAGATATTTGTATGGTATGGAATTTTTGATTGTTTTATATCGTTGCTAATAAAGTATTCCAAGGAAATAAAAATATATATGTGTAATATTGTGTTAGTTCAAGTAAAATACGAGAAAATAATGTTGTCTCTGCTTAAACTTTGAAAATAATATATTGAAAAGACATTGGAATCTTCTTGAAAAATGACCTTATTTTGTAATGAATTAGCGACAGTCATAATAAGCCAAGATTAGAATTATTACTCCTTCATTTTTTAAGATTATTAATTAATAAAGGGCGCTCCATTTTGAATATCTACTTATCCAACACGAATCAAGAAAATAATTCATCTTTGAAGCAAACTTATCAACTTATTTTAATCCCTCGAGCAAGGTCAAAAATATAAATTATGATGTTGTAAACGGAGAAAATTGAATTGAATTGAAAGAGTTGTTCTCATAATGGATCTCGACAATATTCAATATGGATTAATCGACTAATAGATTAAATATGAGTAACCATATATCACGGTAGGCTGAAATGATGTCTTATTACAAGGAGTTGAAGCATAAGTTTGTAAATTAAAGAAGAAGAACTTGCAGCGACTATTGTCGTAGAAGTTGTGTAATGATGTTTGCGTTGATGCTATTGCTATTGTTGTTGTCCAGATAAGCCATTAAGTCTGATATTCGAATGCTTAGATCATCAACCTCTCCATTAAGCCTCTTAATATGACTGCAAATATCTTCCAATAGCTGCAATATGGATAACCAATAGAGACAAGGTTTAAAGAATAGGATTAGAACTGTGCCCAACTTCAAACTGTAACAATAACCGTTTGACTTGAAATTAAAAAAAAAAATACAATACATACGATGTTTTGAGTTATGGTTCAAGCCAGTTTTCGATTTTCTCGATTTCTTAAAATGTGAGAGGAAACATGAGCTTTGCAATCTTACCTTATTTGCATTTCTTTTCTGCTTCGTGTTATTTGATAGGAGCTCGTGAAGTTTAAGACACAAATCTTCATTGTCATTGCTTGTAGCACTAGACATTGTTGTAAGAGGGAGGGAGAGAGATAAGGGTGTTGTTTAGTTTAGATTTTTCAATGGTGTGATGGAAATAGCAATATTTAGTGTGTTTTTATAGAGGGTATGGAAGGATGGGTGGGCTATAAAATTTGGTAGGGAACATATCGACCAAGATATCTTTAGGGATGGGTTAGGGCCCATTTGTCCAAAATCTGCTTGACCAGTTTTTGTTCCCTTCAATCATTTTATTAGGCCCTTTCTTTGGAGGTTGTGGTTGTCTTTGAATCAACAACATTATTATATGCTTATGTAATTGACCAAATTATGGATCTTGAATCAAGCATGTGATCTTTAGTTTACACGAGTCTTTTAAATTTAGGGTTTAAATATTTAGATTATAGTTTAAGGTTTAGAATTTAAGATTTATGATTATAATTTAGAGTTTGTGGTTTTAGATTTAGAGTTTAGGGTTTAAAATTTATAGCTTCAATATGAAGGATTGTGTAAAAAAATTTACTCAGCTTATGTATCAAAATATAACCCATAATACAATGTTGTCCAACTTAGTGCTTTGTTTCATTTGTTTTTTTATATAATACTTGAGTTATCTATAATCCTTGTAAAATGTTTCAATAGAAACAATTACATTTAAGCCTATTTAAACTCATAATTTTCAAAAATACCAGGTGAGTATGTATGTAATAATTGATGAGAGGGGTATGGATGTTGTAGGTAAGTATTACTCATTTGAGACAACAATTGACTTGGAAGATCACTTTTGTCTGGTTATTGTATTGACAAAGCATGTTTCTTGCGTTCCTCAATTTGCTTTGGAGGCTTGTAAAATGAGTTGGGAAAAGGACTGCAAGTTAAAGGAAAGATTGATTAAAACTAGTTTAGAATTTTGACACTAAAATAGACATGAGAAACAAAAGAACCCATTTTGATTGGCAGACTTTACATTCACTAATTTACCCTAGTATTGATCCCCTTCACCAGATTCCATCCGAACTTCTCCATAATCTTTGTCGAGAGCAGCCAAGTCTTGTCGAGCTTCCGAAAACTCACCTTCCTCCGTTCCCTCACCAACACTTGTGGCGTTCGAAATCATGCAAACCGCTCTTTGAACCTTGGCCAAGTCCCCACCGCCGGATGCTGGTAGTTGATGCCACACTTGAGTAAGAAATTTTTTTGTGCCTCAACACACAAAATTTAGGTTTAAGACCTAAGATTAAAGTTTAAAGTATGCCCGTTTCTGAGATTTTGATGGCCCTAGGATAAATAAAAAAAATTAGGCCCATAATTAAGGATTTAAAATACGATTGGGATCGCGTTTTCGGTCCATTGCGTTTATCGCGATTGCAGTCACTGCGAGTCTTACAGTTGTTAATTTAAAAAAAACATATGATATTGTGAATATAACTGTTGCGGATATCGCGGTTCCGGACAATGTCGCTACCGCTATATAACAGTCATTTATTACGATTGCAAACCGTTATTTAAATCCATGCAAACCGCTCTTTGAACCTTGGCCAAGTCCCCACCACTGGGTGCTGGTAGTTGATGCCACACTTGAGTAAGAAATTTTTGTGTGCTCTATTTATGAACTAACACTCAAAAATTAGGTTTAACAGTTAAGATTAAGGTTTGGAGCATGCCCAATTATGAGATTTTGGTGGCCCTAAGGTGAACAAAAAATAGGCCCATAATCAGGGATTTAAAATACGATTGAGATCGTGTTTTCGGTCGCATTGCGTTTAGCGCGATTGCGGTCACTGCGAGTATTGCGGTTGTTAATTAAAAAAACATATGCTATTGTGGACATAACGGTTGCGTATATCGCGGTTTCAGACGATGTTGCTACCGCTATATAACTGTCATCCGTTGCAGACCGTTATTTAAATTCATATCCCTAATAACAAGTATTGAAAAAAGTTGGCCCCTAATAACAAATATTGAAAAAATTAATTTTAAAAGTATACTCATAATTACAAGTATGAAAAAAATGACATCTAAAAACAAGTGTTGAAAATATTTAACCCGTAATAACAAATATTAGAAAAAAATAAATTTTAAGAGTATGTCCCTAATAATAAATATTAAAAAATCGAACCCTTAATAACAAGTATTGAAAAAATTGGACTATTAATAACAAGTATTCGAAAAAATTAAATTTTAATAGTATGCCTATAATAACAATTTTTTTGGGGGGGAATTAGATTCTTAGTAATAAATATTAGAAAAATAAATAAATCTTAAGAGTATGTCCTTAATAATAAATTTTGAAAAAAATGGGCATCTAATAATAAATAGTGAAAAAATTAAGCCCTATAATTGATATAAAAAATATGTATGATTCATTATAAAAATTTGGGGCCTGGGCAATTGCCCCTCCTGCACAAGCCTAGATACTGCCTGATTTAGAGTTATGGCTTAGAATTAGAGTTTAGATTATTAAGTGTAGGGTGTATTTATTAGAGTTTGAGATTTAAAATTTAGGATCTAAAATTTAAAATTATGGCTTGAGATTTATTTTTTTAACGTTGGGGCAGATAATTTTTGTTCCTAAACTTTATCCCATTCGAATATTAAAATTCTTATGGGGGTAATACTTAATAGGCTAAGAAGTTGGTGTGTTGGATTTTGAACCCAACTCACACTTTTAATTGCCCCATAGCCCACACCTGCAATATTCTCCGTTGTCAACTGTGATAGTCCATTAGTAAATGTAAATAACAAGTCTATAGCAAGATGGGTCTGGTTTTATTGTCCCCATGTATTATGGTTCGATCTTTAGGTCCATAATTATAGGAGAGTAGACTCGGGCCTGTTAAATGCTCACTGAAGGACTAAATCTTTTTCCTTTTCCCCCTTCCTCTAAAGATTAAATGTAATCAGTTTATAGGGGCTGAATTTTGACTAAAATAATGTTGTTTAATCAAATCCATATAATTTAGTTTATTTGATTTTATAGCAGCTGTAAGTTCTTTTATCTTCTTTTTGCTTAATCGATGGCAATTAATTTTAGTACTAGTTGTCGACTACCGGTATTTATTATTTTGTTCTTCTATATTTTGTTTTCTCAATTTTAATAAAAATCTATGCCTTTGTGGCACATGCTTTCTTTGCTTTCGTGACACGTTTTTTATTAATTTTTGTGGTTCATTTCATCTGTTGTTTGGCACGATTTCAATATACCGTAGCAATCGTTTGGTGCTCGTATAGAGATCCTCACGGCACTAGCTCTTTGATTTGATTCTATTGGTGGTCATAGAAAAGATTGATCCTCATTCGTTTGATGATTTGTTAGTCGATGTAATCAGAATTGTGTAGCAGAACAATTTACTTGATAATTTGTTCACTGACCACTCTTTTTTCATCTCGTAAAGCGTGTCGTTTGGCTAGAGACAATAAGATTCATTAAGATTTTTGGGTTTTGATGGTATACTAATCTTCATGAAAGAGTTTACTTTTCTTTACGCCTTTGTATGAGATTTTGAATGTATTAGTCCTTTTCTCCCTCTTTTTAATGCATTATATTTATAATATTTTTTATGATAATTAATAAATTCATATGTCATTGTTGAAAAAATTATTTGATTTTACTTTCAGTTTAATATAGTCATTTAAAATATGTTAGTCAATTAATTATCGAATTTTATTCAAGTATCCGCATTGAACTTTTTATAAATATAATACTAAATTGATACCCAAATCTAAATAAATATACCCATTATTCAAAACTCAAATCCAACCAGAATTCGAGCCCAAAATCCATTCTTATTTATTTATTTTGGTTAAATCAGTTTGATTATCAAATTTAGTTTTTTACATTCTTTAATTGTAATAACCGATTGCACACTCTTACAAATCTCTAACAAATCAATAAACACCTTGGACTGGGATTTAGTCCAATTAGATTTATACATTTGTCTTCAAAATATGTATTAGTGAAATTTAAGTTTGAATAGAACTATATGTAAAATGTTTTTTTTATAATCATCGATATCTGATCTATTAAGTTAATTAATTTAATTTTAAATACCGTAAATGATTATTATTAGAACAACCCTCTCAACTCAATTTACTCTATTTATGATATTAAAATTGGAATCTTAAATGATGTTTAAATAAATTTATATCACTATATTTCATTATCATTAAACTTTTCGTATTTAAAAGCATCTATAGATATAATTCATATAGTAATATGGATTTCTTTTAATTTCTTACTCAAATTCAAAACAGCTCAGATGGCAAATCATTCTTCAAATATATTAAAAAATAAAAGTAACTTTATATTAATATTTATATATTTTGTTATTAAATTTAAAAGTTGTATTTGTTTTTTATTATTAACTATGAAATCATAAAACTTTATTTATCCAAAAGACCAGACTTACAAACTGGGCTGACCCTTGAAGTAAGAAGCACTGATGGAACTTTTTTTGTAAGAACCAAAATATATATTCGATACGAATATAAACCCTAGATCGATATGTATGTCAAATCATTAAGAATAAATACTAGATTTGCGGAAGCGTACCTAAATCCATTGATGGAGATTTTTCAGAGGGTTTGATCTTCCGAGATGATAGATTACCTCTTAGCACACAACTCTCAGACGGGGAAAAGAGATATGCAAGTTAACCTAGATCTCGGGGACCACTACCCTTTATATAAACTGAATTAAAACAGTTTATTAATATTTACAACTCTGCCCCTCATTGAGTTATAAATCTAACTTATGGTATCTACGCTTTTAATTCCATGACAATTTAGTACCTATAACACGTGTAACATAATTGGTCACTTAATTACGTGTTAAACTTTATAATAGCAACGTACATTATACATATGTGCCCACTATTATTGAATTTTAATCCAACAATCTCCCACTTGGGCAACATATGTTACCTGACAAATGTACGACCTTATGAGCTCAAAAATTTGCTATCATGTAATAGGTATTCTATAACAATCTCGTCCATCAATTATATCCATATAGGATCAAAGCGGTCTTTGCCATATCAATCATGACTGGACCCATCAATGGTCACGTATACAAACATAATCAAATGACATAGATCAATCATGGATGCGTAGCATGGAAATTACATGTAAATGTGAACCGAACATGCCTATTTCCAACTGGTCCTCTTTAAACATAAGTGAGGTCCTTATCCAAATAAGAAAAGAGTGAATTAACTGAATACTTTATTTCTGATCAGAAAATAACCAAATACATAAATGTCTGAAAATAAACATAAACATAAACATAAAGTGAACAAATAACAAACTCCCACTCAAACAATAATATCCTTAAATGATGTAACACCCATATGAGCAGTGTGCTCATGAAAGACCTTGGGTGGTAAACCTTTTGTGAGCGGATCCACTATCATAGAGTTTGTCCCAATGTGTTCTATGGATATTTGTCCACTTTGCACTCTTTCTTTCACAACTAGGAACTTTATGTCAATGTGCTTTGACTTAGACGAGCTCCTATTGTTGTTGGAATACAACACTGCTGATTTATTGTCACAAAATAATTTAAGTGGTCTTTCTATATTCTCCAAAATACGCAGCCCAGTGACAAAATTTCGCAGCCATATTCCATAATTAGATGCCTCATAGCATGCTACAAACTCTGCTGCCATAGTGGAAGAAGCTACAAGTGTCTGTTTGGCACTTTTCCAGGATATAGCTCCACCAGCTAACAGATAAATATAGCCTGATGTAGATTTTTTGCTATCTTGGCACCCAGCAAAATCAGAATCCGTATATACCTACGACCTCCAAATGATCTGATTTCTGTATGTGAGCATATAATCTTTTGTTCTCTCAAGATACCTCATAACCCTCTTGGTCGCTTTCCAATGGTCCATACAGTGGTTGCTTGAGTATCCGCCTAACATCCCAACAATGTACGCAATATCCGGACGCGTACATACCGAAAGCATACATTAGACTCCCAATAGCTGATTTATAAGGAATCTTATGCATTTCTTGAATTTCAAGATTACTTTTAGGGCATTGGGCAAGACAAAACTTGTCTCCTTTAGTGTGAAAGCGTGTCTATTGGTTTACTATTTTGCATGCCAAACCTTTTAACCACTTTATCGATATAGTTCTTTTGTGACAATCCAAGAATACCCCGAGATCGATCTCGATGTATCCAATTCCTAAAAAACAAAAAAGCGTCCCCAAGATCTTTCATTTCAAAATGCTTAGATAGAAATCTCTTGGTTTCGTGCAAGAAGCCTATATCATTCGTGGCAAGCAAAATGTCATCGACATATAAAACCAAAAATATGTACTTACTCCCACTAAACTTGTGATACACGCAATCATCAACAATATTCATCTCAAAACCGAACGAGACAATTACTTGATGAAATTTGTGATACCATTGACGAGAAGCTTGTTTGAGTCCATAAATGGATTTTGTTAATTTGCAAACTATATTCTTTGGGTCTCCCGACTCAAAGTTTTTTCAGTTGCACCATATAAATTGTTTCTTCAATTTCTCCATTGAGAAACGCAGTCTTAACATCCATCCGATGTAACTCAAGATCAAAATGAGCTACAAGTGCCATGATTGTCCTAAATGAGTCTTTCGATGAAACCGAGAGAAAGTCTCGAAAAGTCAATGCCTTCTTTTTTAGTATAACCTTTAGCTACAAGACGTGCCTTATACCTCTCCACATTGCCATTTGCATCCCTCTTGGTTTTAAAAATCCATTTACAACCAATTGGTTTTGCACCTTCAGGTAATGGGACAAGTTTCCAAACTTTATTGTCTTGCATGGATTTATACTCTTCTTGCATGGCATCAATCCACTTTTGAGAGTTAATACTTTGCATGGCCTGATGAAAGTTGATCGGATCATCTTCCATCATTCCATTATCATCCTTATTTTCTTGGAGAAATACAATATAATCATCCGGAATAGCATTTCTCATTTCTCTCGTGGATCTCCTTAATGACACTTGTTCTTGAGGTTGCTGAGTTTGCTCTTCTGGAACAATTACCTCATCCTGAATAAGAGAGAGCTGTTCGACATTGTCTTGTTGAGGTTCTGGATTCACTTCTTGATTGATGATCGGTATAGAAACTTGAACATCATCAAAAGTGATAGTAGGAACTGAGTTAAAACTCAATTCATCCTCAAAGACAATGTCTCTTACCTTATTTCTCCCTCCAAACTCAACATCCTCAAAAAATATTGCAATTCTCGTCTCAAAAATATTCTTAATTGTGGGATCATAAAATTTATAGCCCCTAGATCGCTCAGAATAACCAATAAAGTAGTCGCCATCTTGTTTTGGAGTCCAATTTCTTTTCAAGTGGCCTATAAGGCCTTGCCTCAGCTGGACATCCCCAAATGTAAAAATGCTTTAGAGTGGGCTTTCTACCCACCCAAAGCTAATAAGGTGTTTTTTCAGCTGCTTTAGTGGGAACTCTATTCAGAATGTACGCTGCTGTCTTTAATGCTTCTCCCCCCCAGTGACTCGGGTAAGGTAAAATGAGCAATCATACTTCTTACCATATCTTTAAGAGTCCTATTACGTCTCTCAAAGAACACCATTCATACTAGGTGATCCCGGCATGGTGTCTTGTGGGACAATACCACATTCCTCTAGGAACTTTGCAAATGGTCCCGAACGTTGTTCACACTGATCCATCATATCTACCGTAGTACTCACCACCACGATCAGATCGAACCTTTTTAATCCTTTTGTTGAGTTGATTCTCAACTTCAGCTTTATAGGATTTGAACACGCCCAAAGACCGAGATTTTTCATGAATGAGATATAGGTACCCATAACGTGAGTAATCGTCTATGAATGTTATGAAATATTGTTGACCATTCCAAGATGCCGAGGGAATGGCCCACAAATATCGTATGAATTAATTCTAAGACGTCTCGTAGAACGATTGACACCTAATCTCTTAGTTTTGGTCCGCTTTCCTTGATGCAATCAACACAAACATTAAAGTCTGTGAAGTCAAGGGACTCTAAAATACCATTAGACACAAGACGCTCAATCCTACACTTTGATATATGACCTAAGCGTTTATGCCATAATGATGCTGAATTTTCTTTATTTAATTTTCGCTAGTACCACGTGATTCCACATGCAAGGTTTCATTATAGGATGCAATTGTATCTAACAAATAAAGGTTGTCATAAGCATTTAAATAACCAGTTCCAACAATACTTGAATTTAAAGACAAAGTAAACTGATTGTTTTCAAATGAACAATAATAACCAAATTTGTCCAACAAAGAAACTGAAACTAAATTCCGCCTAAAAGACGGAACAACAAAAGTGTCTTTCAAATCCAAATAAAAACCAGTTCCTAATAACAACCTAAAATGCCCAATTGCTTCCACTTCCACCGATTTTCCATCGCCCACAAAGATGTTTCTTTCACCATCACTTGGCTTTCGGTAGCTCAGGCAACCCTGTATAGAAACACTTATGTGAGTAGTAGCACCAGAATCTAACCACCAAGTGTTTCTAGGTACTGAAGCTAAATTAACCTCGTAATGCAGACAAAGTAAGATTCATACCTTTCTTTGCACGCCATGCGTGATATTTGGTACAATCTTTCTTCATGTGTCCAGCTTGTCACAAAAGAAACAATTATTTGGAACATTCTCTTGTTTCTTTTGAGCTGGACCTTAGCAGACTTCATTTCGATATTTCCTTTTCTTGCCCTTGTCTTTAGAGGCACTAGACAAATGAGCACTTTCAGTTTTCTCACGCTTCAACCTTTCTTCCTCTTGAACACAATGAGAAATGAGCTCATTTAGAGTCCACTTCTCCCTTTGACAGTTATAACTAATTTTAAATTGGTTAAATGTGCAGGAAGCGATACCAAAACCATAAGGACGAGTAAATCATCAGAAAACTCGATCTTAAGTGCCTTAAGTTTTGAAGCAATATGAGACATTTCCATAATGTACTCCCTTATATTTCCTTGACCCTTGTACTTCATGGACATCAAAGAATTCAGAAGTGATGTCATCTCAACCTTATCGTTTTTAACAAAACGTTGCTCAATATTGTCAAGGAAATCCTTAGCCTGAATAATTTCTTCAGATTCTGCACCCCTAAAGGTTTCGAATGCTTTGTGTTTCATGATCATCGACTCATGCGATTAGAACGTTCCCACCTCTCAAAATCCTTTTTGCATCAGGGTGCTTACCGCATGATGAGGTGCGCAGTTGTTCTTCCCTTAACGCAAGGTCTATGTCCATACTGACCCAAGCACTATCAATAAGTGCCTTTTCCATTCCTTGAAATTCGTCCCATTAAGCATGGGTATTGAATTGACATTAGCAGATATTGTGGCAGCAGAAGAACTAGCTGAATATAGAACAAAAGAATAATAAATAAATAAATATGCTCACACCAATAATTCATAAGTAAACAAATAAATTCAAAATAATGACTAATTCCCCTCAAGATACCAAACACAACATTAATATCAAGTCTTTGGACAAGAATATTAATCAGTAAGCGGTACTCTTGTTGTAGCAATCAAACATTGACAATAAACTATGTTGAACAACAAGGTTAATCTTTGGACTAACGTATTGCACACATAAATTACCTTATAATTGTCACACATTTATCACCACAGGTGTTATTTGAAATTCGGCCAAATATTAATTTTCCTTTGGGCCAATTAATAAACGCATGAATTACAAAACACAAACATCTTGATATTTTAAATAAGTTAATCTACGCAGAAGCGGTCACTTTGGTGACATTGTGTTTCAATTAACCCACTAAAATATTAGACATAGCCAAAGCATGAATTTATATGTTTCTAATATTTATCTTTATACCTAATGATCAAAATGAAATTTTGATCCAACCAATTAAATATATATCTTAAATAAAATATATATTTTCATCAGTAACCTAAATATGCGATTGTTAAAGTAAAAGCAATACAAAAGATTAAAGCCATAATTATATTCTAGAAATAATTTAATAATAACCTAAATTAAAGCAACAATACAGAACCAAAAATTGCTTTGAATTTCTAAATAAAATCATGGCTTCAAACGTAGACTTCATTATCGCAAGAACAAAACATAAGTAAAACAATCGAAAGCAATTAATAAATTCATAGGCATGATTGCAGAGCAATCATCAAAGCAAAACAATCGCACAAAATAAATCAATCAAATCGCGAACATGTAATCGCACAACAATAACGAAAGCGGAATAATCTGACTACATAGAAATAAACATCGCAGGGAAATCGGAGATCAAACCCTAATACATAAATAATATCAATGATTCGACATAACCTGGCTCTGATACCATTTGTAAGAACCAAAATATATATTCGATACGAATATAAACCCTAGATCGATATGTATGTCAAATCATTAAGAATAAATACTAGATTTTATGAAGCGCACTCAATCCATTGATGGAGATTTTTGAGAGGGTTTGATCTTCCGATATGATAGATTACCTCTTAGCACACAACTCTCGACGGGAAAAAAGAGATATGCAAGTTAACCTAGATCTCGGGGACCACTACCCTTTATATAAACTGAATTAAAACAGTTTATTAATATTTACAACTCTGCCCCTCATTGAGTTATAAATCTAACTTATGGTATCTACGCTTTTAATTCCATGACAATTTAGTACCTATAACACGTGTAACATAATTGGTCACTTAATTACGTGTTAAACTTTATAATAGCAACGTACATTATACATATGTGCCCACTATTATTGAATTTTAATCCAACATTTTTTTGGCATAATAATAAGCATTTCCACATGACAAAAGTTATCTAATTATATAGTTTGATGATTAGTTATTAGTTGAATTTGCTGTTATAGAAAGTTGTAATAATTTTAAATTTAAGTAATATGGTGGTGAATAATGAAGATTTATGACAGCCGAGGACTGCCAGTAGGTAGGTAAAGGGGATTTATTTCTCTAAAGAAAGAAATTAGGGGACCCAAGCTCAGGCCTTCCCCTTTGCATTTTTTATTTTTTTTCGTGGTTGTTCTCAATTTCGAAATTTGTCGAAAAACAAATAATTAAAAAAATTAAATTTCAAAATTTGTTGAAAAAAATCAACCTAAAATTTTATAAAAAGTATAATATTTTAGATTATTTAGACAAAATTTAAAACTTGTCTTTTTTAGCCTTAAATTAAGTGGTTGCACCGTAGACTCACTTACGGTTGTCATTACTCACCAATCACCGTATCATTTCACTACCTCATCTGTTTTTAGTTGGAGAGTTGTCGATCTATTAATTTCACCGATTTTTCTATCAGTAGATTAATTGGGGTCAAATATTATAAAAATTCTATATAAAAATAATATTTTCAATTCAATTTATTTTATTCACAAGTCAAAATTTAAATCTTTAATCGACTTCGTTTAAAAATTTAATGTCTCGTCGCATCTGATCAAATGATAGTTCGAAATAATTTTTCTTTTATGCACTATGAATGTTGAAAGAAATACTCATTTGATGCGGAGTGGTGAGATGTGTAGGGCAGTTTTAGCTTGAGAGTGTAAACAATTATGCAAAGAATGATGGATTCGTTGGGATTGCTACAAAATTACAGCTAAAACAAACGCAGCCTAAAAACTCACAGACTGTGGTCTCAAAGCTTAGACTCGTAGAATATTGTGGTCCATTCCTTTCTTTCTGCTGCATTTACAATGCCATTTCCTGCTTCATGCTTTTCATTCTAATGTTTCTTCCACTTTATTATTGAAACCTAATTGTAGCTATGAATAGCTCCAGCATCTACTCACACTTGAGGAATGCGTGGAATATTTGTCCCAAATTCGGTTCAGTTCGAATCGGATTGTTTGAACCAATGACTCTATGGTTTAAGGTCCTCGAATAATAATATAATTACAAGTGTAATCGAGGCACTTAAAGTTCAATTTAGCATTGTAGCTGTTTGAGGGTCGAGCTATGAGGAAACCCGGAAATTTATATTTCAGTGTCAAACGATCAAGTTCAATTTCTCTATAATTTTTTACTTTTAATTAATATTGAGAAAACTTAAAGTTAAACTCATTTTTTTAACTCAAATTCAAGTACAGATAATCACTGTTAAAATTGAACATGAAATTAAACTTATTTTTTACTAGATAAAAAGGCTTGATTCGAGTAAACCGAGCGAATTGAAATTCTTGTATTTGTATATGGAATCAAACATTAGATTTTGAAGTGAGTGATTGGAAGGAGTATTACATGAATACATAGGCTTAGAACATGTGAAAGATAAAAACCTTAACCCTTAATTATTAGGAGAGAGCACATCACATGGAGAAACAGTAGAAAATGTTATTAAAACATAAACAAGCACCAAAGATGGATCTAATGTTCCCAAAATAGCCTACAACTCAACCAAAGCCCATTACAATAATAATCACAAAACAACTTGCCTTTGTTTTTATTTTATCGCTACTCTTCCGACCCTAAACTTGGAGCCATTGAGATTTAGGAGTGAGCAAAGTTTAATTCGAAAAGTTAATTTTTTTTACTTAAAATAATATGAAGTAATATTTGAGTTATAAATTAGATTTCGAATAACTTAAACTTTTTAGTAATTAATTGATCGATTTTTAAGTTCGAGTCGACTCCCTCAACTTTACTTGATATATGTATATTGCATATAAAAGTATATGAAGAAATATATATATATATATATATATTATATGGTGATAGAATGTCGTTTAAATTTGAACCAATTCGGATCATAGCGATATAAATATTTACAATTAAATTTGAATAAAAACTCGACTTCACTGACTTGACTCGAATGTCATAAATTCGACTTGAAAAAAATTCAAATAAAATTTGAGTTATAAAATAAGACTTTTAAACTCGATTCGTTGAAATTATTTTTACTTGATTTGGATTCGAATCAAAGGTTCACCCTTTTTAAGAGCGAAGGATACATAGATTACACCTGCCATAAATTCAAACGAACAAGATTTAACCTTATATGGATCCAGCGTTAAATTAAATTATTTAAAAAAAAAGGTACAAGTGTAATTACAAATAATAAATTGAGCAAGAACATTTAGTTGGTTAGTCAAGCCGCTCATATTTATTATTTTATATTCTCTTAAGTTATGAGTTCTAGACTCATTATAAGCACCCATTTATTTCCCTAAAGCCCCCATCCTCATCCTCTCTAAGTAGAATTAAGATTAAAATTAATATTTAACAAAAAATTAAACGTGTTATTTAAAAAAGATTTTCTTTAATTAAACACAGTTCCACCCAGAATATTAGAATCTTACATTTAAGAAAAGAATAGAAACATTAAGCCGACCAATTTCCTTCTCTTAGGTCCCTTGGTGACCTTTGATCTGACCCTTTTTTCCTATCGTCAAAGCATGTATCTTCAATGAGTCCAATTATTTAACCTGTTTTTTATTTCTTGCTCTAAGAATTGGTAAGGTTTGTACAATCAAAGTTATTCAATTTGTCATTGTCCTTAAACTTTCATTACGCATCGGTACACATAAGCAATTTAACTGCACAAAAAATTGAAATTAATGTAATGGGAAATAACTTGTGTAATCTTATGCTAATTGATAACATTCTAGTCTTAAATTGATATCAAGATTTTGGTCTGTTTCGACGAACGTTAAACGAACATGAACAACTTTAAAAACAAACAAACACGAACCTAACATAAACACCTTTAAAAATAAATAAACCGACGCGAACATAGCCTTGTTCGTTCAAACTCGGTTCATTTATACCTATTTTTTACATATAAATATATTCATATATTTAATTGAGGTATATTTGTATGTATATTATATATATGTGAAAATTATTAAAAAAATTGATAAATTAGAGCGGTATACCGAAACACATCGGTATGATACATATCATGATATCAATACTAAACGAAAAGCATCACATACACTAGTACAATGTAGACTAACTTGATCATTTAATCTTGGAATCAATAAGAACCTATACCATATATTTTTTTAAATTAAAAAAAAAACTGAGGATTTTTTTGAAAGATAATTTGTACAATTTTATATAATAAAATTATACAAAACAAGATAAAAAATGTATCTCGTTAAAAAACTCTCTAAGTCTAATTAGAGAAAAAAGAATATACCATTTCAATGTCGATAGAGTTCCGAATACAATTACTACAAACCACAAGAAAACATTAAATGTGTACAGTCACATAGGATAAAACAAACAACACCCACCCAAACATAATTAACCCGACCATTAATTGAGGAATCATTTAGTTTTATATAGGCATTGTACCATATAATTTATATTCAAATATCTTGTCGGATGGATGGATTTAATCAATGTAACAATTGAAATGAAAATTGATAATCCCATCAATTCAAGGTAGAAATTTTCGTTTATTGCTCAAAATAACATAAAAGAACAAAACATCCATAATTTAATGTATAATTTAAGGCTATGATAAAATAAAATTATCATGAAATTAATTAATTCAATTGCAACTAATCATAAACCCAAGACTATGTTTAATGCTGTAATATTAATTAATTAATAAAGAACTCAGAAATCAAAGATGACCAACAAATCATATGGTTATTTGATGGGATGGTTTAGGCTTTATTATATCACAGGACAAAAACTAAAACATGATTATCATATTATAAAAATTAAATAGTTTGCTACAATATACTTTTACATTAATTAAGTGTTAGTTAAAGTCTTAAGATGCTTGACTTTGTTTGATACTAATCATATCATTTCTGAATTCAACAACTCCGTGGTTTGAGCTTATGTAACGTGGGGTTAAGCCAAACCCTACAATTATAGGCTATTTAAGGGAACACAAGTAGGGTGTTCAATCAGTCGATTATATTAACTGATCGAACCGAAATAGTTAAAATTTATTAACCAAAATTTTTTAGACTTTAACTGCTAACCAAATCGAATTTTGTTTGAAAATTTTTAGTCAAACCGAACAATGTTTGGTTAATTATGTCGGTTTTCAAATTGACCAAAATTTGTGACAAGTTTTTGGGTAAATTACACAAATGGCCACTAAACTATGCTAAAATGATCTTTTTACTCACTGAACTTTTAAAAATTACAAACAATCGTTAAACTTATCTAACTATTACAAAATGATCATTTCATGTTACAAATTATTGATAAATTTTGAAAAGTTTAATGACCATTTTGTAGTAATTTAATAATTTTAATGAACATTTTGTGCTAATTTGATAATGTTCAATGACCATTTTATAACATATCAAAAAAATTTAATGATCATTTTGTAACTTCTAAAATTTTAGTGACCATATATATATAATATTTGATATATAATAATTTCGGTTAATTAACCGATTTCGAATCGAATTAACCGATAACCAAAATTAAAAAAAAAGAAATCTTAGCGGTTAACCGGTCATATCTAAAATTAACCAATCGGTTAACCAAAAAAACTTCAGTTTAGTTGGTTAATTCGGTTAAAACCGAAGTTTGAATACCCTAAACACGAGTAATAAACCATTTCATGATCGTATCGAGTTGTTCAATGATGTCTCTTAAAAGTAATGGTATCAACTAATCAAGTGTTGAGGGTTTTATATTTGGAAAACAAATAGGACTTATAACTGACATTACTTGGTAGGAAAAAAAGGCATGGGATTATGATTAAGACAGCGCGTATTTCTTTTTCCTACGGCTTCTTACAGTCTGGAATGTTGAAAATCATGGTTGTTCGAAAACAAGAAGAAAAGCAATGCAACTTCCAGGTGATTTTGCCTACGTTTCATGGTACAAGCTAGGGCATGTTGACCCCGTTTCAAACCGGCTGTCCTTCTTCTATTTAATTCCTTTTTTATTTTCTAAATTTGTTTTGTCATAGGTTTTATGTCTTTGTTTATGCATAATAAGACTTTAATTAGGACCTAAATTGGAGTAAGCACATTTGGCCGGTTAGTCAAACTGCTCATCTTTATTTTCTCATATTTTCATAAATTATGGGTTCTAGACCTACTAAAAGTATCCATTTCTTCCCCTAGAACACCCCTTCTCATAGAATTAGGATTTGTCAAAAAATTAAGTCCTGAATTGAGTCATCAGGACACAATGGGCTCGAGGGACCAAGCAGAACCAGCAGCCATTCCATGTTTAGGTTCTGGTCCAGCCCAACAAACAACCAAACAATTTGCATTAGAGAGAGTAGTTTTTAGGGTAGCGACGCTTTTGTCGTCCCAAAACCTCTAAATTTCAGAGTCGGAGCTGAAATGATTTAAATTTATGATTTCATCCTCTGAGATGTGACTTAAAGCACCATTCGTGACAATATTTTTGGAGGGTTTCACTTTTGGACAAGGAGAGAGTGATTAAGATGACACCATTTTTTTTAAATTGTGACATGTTCTATGAAAAGATTGCAAATTGAGGTGAAATGATAAATAAAAATAAAAAGGGTTCCTATTTGATTTAGCCACCTTACCTACTTTTCTGTTACATGCCCTATTTTTCTTTCCTATAATTTTGCTTTGATTGTCAAAGGGTTCATCTCCCCTATCCTTAAACACTGCTCAAAAAATCATCCTTACCCATGCTGATATAAAAAAATATGAAATGTTTGTACCTCTCGTTTTAGATTTAATAATTTCCTTAATCGGACAAATTAATTGATTTATATAATCACTTTTAAAATGTGACATTTACTAAGTTTATGTTTGAATTTCGGGGTCTAAAACTATTTTTTATATTTACAATTACGATAATAAATAAAATTTTCGAGACTGGATGATTGTTTTGATCATAAATGTACTATGGATAGATTAATACGACAAAACAGATGTAGTTGATTAAACATTTTCTTTTCAATTCAAGAATGCATTCAATAATTTATAAACATAAATTATATAAACTCGTAATTTGAAAATAATGTAATTTTGACTTGAAAATATCCATTTAAAATGAAAATGTATGGCTTACATTTTTATTTTGTGTTAGTCATCTATGGGAGAATGTAAATGCTTAGCTTGTGATTATCCATTGTAGTTTCATTGTCATTTCTCATATTGTTTTTTGGTGCATATGTCTCATGATTAAGGACTTAATTTATGGTATAATGATACTTTTTGTTTTCAAACTTGTCAAACAAAATCATTTTAATTCTTATTTTTTTCCGTTTCTTTTGGTATTTTAAATTTTATATTTTTATCAAATTGAATTAATTAAGAAAAAATAGCATAACTAACATTAGCTATTATGTTTTTTAATTATTAACACCAGTTATTTTGTTTAATTATTAACACCAGTTATTTTGTCATACTGCAAAACGAAAATGAAAATAATATAATTAAAAATTGTAAATAAAAAATATTAAACTTATTATTAAAAAACAAAATAGCTAAGTCAACTTAACTTGTCTTCTATTTATTTCGTTGGTTGATTTAATTTGAAAAAAAAAACTAAAAGTTTAATAATTAAAAGAAAAAAATGAAGAAACTAAAATTACATTTTCAGTGCGAGAGTTAAAAATGTCATTGGACCTTTAAATTATCTACTTGGACGCAAATATATTATTCTTTGTTGATGTATTTTTGGTGTGAAGTCTATTGGAAAAATATGATAAAGTGGAAATTTTGAGGCATATTTTTTATAGGTAAAGGTAAAAATTCGAATAATAAAATTATGTCTTCATATTTTACTTTATGAGGCATTTACAACGATATTTCATACGTCCAAAAAGGGCGAGTGATGAATGAGAAATTGATGTTCAAAGTAGACTTGTGAATTGAGTTAAGGAAAAGGGAAAAACTTATATCACATATTGATGGGTTACCAAGCGTGAGATATGTTTATATACATGACTCTACTTAGTGGTTATTGAATAACTTAAGTTGATATAATATGGGTAACGTGAATACCTCAAATAAAAGGATAAGTGATAAGATATTATATTTAAATTTGGATATTATTTGTTTTGAATATTTTAAAATTAAAAGGATAAAATATTACTCCTACACCTATAAATAGCATTCAAACCTACTAAGTTTTACTAATGACAAAAAAGCACATATTATTATTTGATTTGCATTATTTGATTTACTTATATTTTAATTATGATATTTTGAAATTAAAAGAATAAAATATTATCTTTTAATTCAGATATTATTGTGATAATGTTATTTAATTCTTTAATTTTATTTAATTTAGATAATTCACAAGTTTTATTTCCAACGAAAACTCCTACTCCTATAAATAGCATGAAAACCTACTTGGTTTTACTAATGACAAAAAAACACAAGGTATTACCAACTCGTTTCTCTTGAATCAAAATTACGGTTTATTTTACATCACTTCATTTAATTTGTATTATTTAATTTACTTATATTTTATTTTGTTTGGCATAATAATAAATTTTAGTATTTATTTTATTATTTATTATTTTTCTTAGATTATTAACCTATTGTTTAACAAAATCTTGGCAATGTGAGCTTTTATGAGTAAACAAGATTTGCGAGGATTCACGTATTTTTCTCTAATTAAATGTTAGTAATTAACTGATATCCATTAATTAGTCGAGTAATAAAAAATACTTATATTATCTTATCTTATATAAATTCAAATCTCAATACTTACTTTAAAACGTAATACCTCTCTATTTAGTCAACAAAATTTTAATCAACCGGTGAGAGAGGTGAACCACGTCTTAGCATATAAGAGAATGCGAAGGGCATTTGCAATAATAATAATTTCATGAATTAAAATGAAAACAAATTTTTGGAATTTATAAAAATGCAATGGAAATAATATTTTTTTATTAGAAGGGGAAGAAAAATGTTGTTTAGGATCAAATCTAAAATTTAATATTAATTAGGACCCAAACGATGTCCTTTACAAGTATATCATATGTTTAGTTAAAATAAATTTTTATAACATCAAGTATTAACTCCATATTTTTAGAGGGACGGAACCGCATGTATGGTGGGAGGGGGGGGGGGGGCAATTGCTCCTTAAATTTAATGGGTTAATTACATTTTAAGTTCTAATAATTTTAGAACCATTGCAATTAAACTATTTCCCCTCCAAATTTTTCTTGGGTTAGTATTCTTTTACGACCCTATCATTTAAAATTAATAAAATTAAACTTTGACTCCTCATTTTTTGGTTAATAACTTTTCAAGACCTTTAAACTTAAAAATTTATAAAATTAAACTTAAACTTCACTTTTATAGTTTAATTACTTTTTAAGACTTTATTCGTTTTAAAATTGATCAGTCTGCCCCTCGTAGTCCAATATTAACTCCGCCCCTGTATATTTATATACTCAATGCTCAAAAATAATAATGGTTGAATTGGTTATGGACCATTGGGATTTCAGGAACAGTATGATGTAATTTTAATTAATGACTTTTTCATTGTTAAATTTATTGTTTCTACTTTATTGATAATACATGTGACATAAAATTATTGATGGAACATATAAAAAGACAGAAAAAAGGACAGACAAATTTTATTCGTAAAATTCACCTCTAACTTCTAAAATTATTTATATAACCATGTATTTCTATTTGAAGAAATCAGAAAAAATGAATTCGATTTGAAAATGAATGTAGAATAGAAATATACACTATATGACTACATATTTTGTTTATATTTTATTATTTGAATAGTTAATCTCATACTCTTATTCTAATATACCTAAAAGACGTTTTTATTTTTAAATAAATGGTTTTTTTTTCTTTTATGCGTTTCCTTTTGGTCTAGGCCGTGCTAGTTGGGGGAGATTGGGAAAATATTGACCCTTAAAATTATTTTTAGGAAAATGAGTCTTTAAATTTTGTTTTGGAATTACGGCAAATTAAATAGTAAGAGTGACGTCATGAATTTTTTTAATAATTTTTAAAAAAATATTAAAAAAAATAAAATTCATTTCACTGTAAATTTTTAAATATTTTTGAATGTCCTCAATTTCTTTAAATTTAATCTCTAAACACCCTATATATCCAACGAAGCCGTGCTAGTTGGATGATATGTTTGGACTTGAAAATATTTGGTAACGATTATAAAGATATGATGCACATTATTGCATGCAACGATGATATTTTTCAAGATTTTATCTCAAATAATTTATTTTTATATTTTTAACATTCAATTATTACCGAGAAACTTCCTGCATCTAAGCTTTTTAGTATACTTTATTATTACCGAGAAACCCCAGAGTCGGATTTTGATAAGGCGTTTTAAATTTAGTTGATTTTGACTAAGATTCATTATTATGTGATGAATAGAGTAATTTTGATTGTGGGTTTGAGACATTCTCGAGGTTTATGATTCTACAATTATTAATTTAAACGGAGAGTTGTTACCGTTGCATTTTTTATAGTGGGTGTTAACTTTGATTTTTGGGTTTTACACGCGACAACAATTCATGGTTTAATAATAATTTTGTTTAGTTTTACAAAAATACTTTCTGTATTTATGTTATATTTTTATTTTTTGATATTATTTTTTATTTTTTTAAATGAAAATGTGTTTGGTACGTGAGTTTTTCAAAATAGAAACAAACAAATAATTAAATTAAAATATAATTATTAGAAAAATATTATTATAACTATAAAAATAAAATATGATTAAACAAAACAACAGTTTAAAATTAATAAAGAAGAAAATAATTTTTATTCGCAATAAAAATATAACATATTCAGGCCATCTATTTTGACGTGTTACTTGAGTTTATACTAATTAACAAAACACTTCAATTCACGCATCCTTTGATTTTATGTTTCTATCATGAAATATGAACAATTGATTGTGTGAAACAACCATTTTGCTTGGTTTAGTTTTTTTTAGGAAAGTTTCATGGTTTTATATGCTTTTTTGTGTTTCGGATCAGAGAGTTATTTAAGACAATTGTGTTCATAAGGTAACTTCAATGGCGCTTGGATTGACGATGAAGATGACTACAATAAAATAAAGTGTAAAATTGGGGATTAAATTTGTAATCCTGACAGTTTTATTAATTATCTCACCATTTGCCGTTACAATTTTAATGGAAAAGGACCAATCTGTTAGTTGTTTTAAGTCATGTGACCCTTTGTAATTTTTTCATAGTCGAGGGACTTAATAAAAAAAATTTATAACTTGGAGAAGACTATAGATATGATATCAAGAGTGGAGTTTAATAGTGTGATAGAATTCTCTTAAAAAATGTATGATATAATTCGAGTAATTATTTCTTCTAATAATTATGACAAGTAGATTATCTAATTTTGATTTTCAGGTCAAATTTAGGTAATTTTAGGGTAAGACACACTTACAATGCGGTTAAAATCAAACGATTTTACACAAATTTTTACTCAATTGCTAATAATTTTTGTAACTACACAAATTCTTACCCAATTAATAAGAATTTATATAATTCTTACTCAGATAATAAAAATTTAAGATCAATTCTATATAAATTCTTACTTTTTTTTTTATAAAAATTTATATTAGCCACATTTTAACTGATTTTTTTTAGACTTTCCCGGTCTAGCCTTGTATAAAACTTCTCAAAGGTAAATTTTCTTTTCCACTCTTGCTTTCGAAACGAGCCTGGATTATTTATCCGATTTGACACGCTGAACAAATTTCAACTCAGTTTAAACATATATAATATTTTTATATAAACGTCAACAAATCATGTTAAAAATGTCGTTACTAATTATTAAGATGATATTTTTTTCTTAATAATTGAAATTTCTTATTCAAAAATTTAAAGCAACTGTTGAAAACTGATCATAGACGAGCGGGTGTGAATATTAATATTTAGATATTTATTATTTGAATTTGTTTTTATAAACAGTGGATGTGGGATGTGATATTTAAATCACATTATTTTTAGATAACGGCTGTGAATTTAAATATTATTTTTTATTCATCAAGTGGATTCATCGAAAAGAACAATATTTTATTTTAATTCAAACAATTTTTATGTATAATGTGCGTGCGTTATTTTTTAACGTAGAAATTTTTTATTCAACTGCTAATCAACCATTACAAGTAAAGGAAAATCGGCAGTCGAAAACATAAGGCTTAAGAGATTAGAAAGAGATCGTCATTCTCTCAAAAAAAAGCTTTTAACTTAAATTATGGTTGCCGAAAACAAAAAGGCCAACGAATCAACCGAAGAAGAACATAAAAAAAAATACAAACAACAAAAAAGATTGACGATTGAGACAAATAGAAATGATGAGAAAATGATGCATATAAAAGGGTGGAGGCTCGTTGCAGAAAAAAAAAACGAATGGCCGCCCAAAAAGATTAAAATTTGAAGGCTTGGTTATTGGTTTTTGACTTCCGTAGGAGAGTAGAGCGAAAAATAAATTATCATAGTGCGTTGTTAAATGATTAATAAATAAATATTATGTTATAATTACATCAAATGTTTTAAGAAAAAATAATTTAAAACTAATTTAATACTTTTTTAATGTCATAATTAATACATTAACAAAAAATTCTCACTGGGAGACTCACGTACCAAAATCAGGCGTGTGACGCGGATCGATCCAAATTAATCAAGGCGAAATCTTAAAAACCGAAATAATAACAAAAAAACTACATTAAAATCTAAAATTTAAATCTAAAACTATAGTTAAAGTTAGAATATTGTTAAAAAGTAAATATTAGGGAGTGCATTAATTAAGTATTATGAACAAAAAATATTAATGCATTATTTCATTTTTATTGAACAAAATCGAAGTGAAAACTTTTTTTTAAAAGAAAATTTTGATTTTTTAAGTTGAAGAACACAATTTGTTTGACCAATGATCCAATACATGCATATCTCTCTCTATATATACACACTAACTCAAAACACTCTCATTGTGCTGCTTTGCCCTTAACTTTTCCTTTTTCCCCTTCTCTGCAACTGAGTTCTCGAACTGATAAACTCAAAAAAAACGACGTTGTCAGATTTTCGAGACCTTAAAAAAGAAGAGAGAGATTGTTAAAAAAAAGGGTCTTTAGATCTCTTTCCCCCTTCTTCCTCTTCTTCAGATCTTCCCCAGCCCACTCATCTTTCTCTTTCCTTCAATGGCTATTCTAACTCTTTAACCCGATTCCCACCGAGTCAAACTCAACTCACTGAAGCTCTTCCTTGCTTTC
>JAGYYJ010002133.1:0-120844 GCA_019671005.1 Hibiscus mutabilis
TTCTCGCTTATTTGACCAGTTTCCATTCCATCATCATCATAATAATAATCACTTTTTTTTTGTAAAATGCTTCACCTTGCATTGTTTTGAACTTAATTTGATAATGGGTAAACATCACCATTGGTCAATAAATTATTTCCACTTTCTTGTTTTGGTCATCAAACTATTATTTTTGGCAAAGTAGTCACTAATGTTACGATTTTTCCTATTTTGGTCGATAGATTGTGGATCAGAACAGGAAAAAAAATAATATTAGTGATCAAAATAGAAAAAATATGTAATGTCACTGATGATTTTGTACAAAATAATAGTTTGATGACTAAAACAAGAAAATGGGAATAGCTTAGTGACCAATGGGGATGTTTACCCTTTGATAAAAAGGAGAAAAACTGTACTAGAACAGTTATGTCCAATTACTTTTGGAGGTTTACCACATCTGCAAATGATTCAAGTTGTGCAAATTTCTGCAGAAAACGCAGTGACAAGTTTCATAAAAAGAAGAAAACTTGCATATGCATGTTAGAGTGGGGAAATGATATAACAGAAGAACAAGAGGTAAACCAGCAAAATTGGGATGCTAACCAAAACCCAGTCAGTGGCCTAACCCAACTCCACATGGACCAAGTCCAAAATCTTCAGACCAGGAAACACAAAATTCTGGCACATCCATCATCTTTTTTAGGGGTGAGCAAAACTCGACTAAAAAAAAATCGACTCGATCGAGCACTCACTCTACTTTTCTCAATACTATTCATCAGTTTTTTTTTTTTTTTTTTTGCATGAGCCAACTCCAAATGACACATAGCCACCTGCACTTTCATGTAATTTTCATTTACTTTGAACAAGTAAAGCCAACATTTTGACTCCAGGTCCCTAGTAAATTTGTGTTTGACATCTAGCTAGCACAATCCTCGTTTTCATAGTTTTCTGCAATTCCCTGCACTGAGACACTGCCCATTTTCTTCAGTTTACTCCGAGAACATCTTTTTCAGCAACTTTCACATGTTTTTTCCTCATAATCTAGAAATTGTGCATTTAAACACATAAAATATGGATTAGTAAGTTTTTTTTTTTAATCAGGGTGCAGTTGAATGTTCAGCTATAATGGAGAAGTCCAATGGGAGTGTGTCTTAGCTTAATGTAATTCAAGGAGAACCAACCCTGGTTTGTCCAGCTGAAGAGACAGAAAAGAGATTTTACGTGCTTTCGAATCTTGACCAAAACATTGCAGTGGTTGTTCGCACCGTCTATTGCTTCAAGTCGAATAAGACTGGGAATGAAAATGCTGGTAAAGTGATCAAGGATGCATTAGGTAAAGTACTTGTTCATTATTATCCTCTTTCCGGGAGGCTAACGATCAGCTCAGAGGGCAAACTAATCGTGGACTGCACCAGGGAAGGGGCTGTCTTCATCAAAGCTGAACCAAACTGTAAGATGGAGGAGATTTGAGACATAACAAATCCTGATCCTCAGACTCTTGGGAAGTTGGTTTATGACATTCTTGGTGCAAAAACATACTAGAGATGCCGCCTCTAGTGGCTAGGGTATTTCAAACTTCAGTGTTGAATGATTTTCGCATGCGAAACTACCTTCTTTGCATGATAAGCTGCACAAGCATTTGTAAATCTCGAATATCTGAATGTTGAATTTTGTTTAAAAGTTCAAGGAGGGAGGATTTGTCCTAGGCCTGTGCATGAACGGCATCAGTGCAATGAAGTTTGTTAACTCATGGGGCGAAGTAGCTCGGGGTTTGCCGCTAAGTATCCCACCATTTTCGGACAGAACCATTCTGAAAGCCAAAATCCCACCTAAGATCGATCACCTGCATCAGGAATTTGCTGAGATAGAGGACAAGTCTAGCACTGTTGATCTCTTCAAAGATGAAATGCACTATAGATCTTTCTGTTTTGAGCCCGAGAAGCTTGAAAAACTAAAGAAAAGCGCTACAGAAGAAGGTGTTCTTGAGAAATGTACTACTTTCGAAGCTCTTCCAGCATTCGTGTGGAAGGCTCGGACCAAGGCACTTAACATGCTGTCTGATCAACAAACAAAGCTCCTCTTTGCAGTTGATGGCAGGCCTAGATTCAATCCTCCGCTACCAAAAGGTTACTTCGGCAACTGTATTGTATTGACAAATTCCATGTGCCAAGCTGGTGAGCTATTGGAGAAGCCATTTTCACATGCCGTGGGGCTCATTCAGGATGCAATTAAGATGGTTACAGATGATTACATGAGATCAACCATAGATTACTTCAAGGTTACAACAGCTAGGCCATCCTTGTTGTCCACTCTTTTCATTACTACATGGTCTAGGCTATCTTTCCACACTACAGATTTCGGATGGGGAGAGCCCGTCTTATCGGGGCCGGTTGCGTTGCCGGAGAAGGAAGTCACCTTGTTCCTATCTCATGAAAAAGAGGGGAAAAAACATAAATGTTCTTCTAGGATTGCCAGCTTCTGCCATGAAGGTCTTCCAGGAACAGATGCAGGTTTAGATAAACAACAAATATCGGCAGAATGCCATTGTCATCTTCTCTTTGCGGAATATCACTATGCTGATCCAAAAGGCATGCATCTGATCAGCAAAAGAAAAGTTGGACCAGGAAATGTCCTAGGTGAAAATCTAGGCTGTGTCAATGTAAGGTTGCTTTTCGTTTTTACTTTGATGTGGAGTTCTATATATCGAGAGCCGGAGGCACATCGATACCAACTTGCCTTACCCGGAGGTTATGTATCTTGATTTATAATAATATCATGTCCTATATTTCATTCTTTATGCTGAAGAAGACATTGCAGATTAAGTGGTTGAGGATTGAAAAAGTCCATCCTCTATAAGCAAAACTATCGAAACACGAATGAAGAAAAACAAAATATATAAGACCAAAGCCAAAGTTCATTCATATGCATTGGTACAGATCAGAAACATCTTCGAAAGCAATACGAATATCAGGCAGTAGAGTTCATATGAATCGTATCTTTCCAACAAAAGCCTTCGTTTAGATTTTCACATTTAAAAACACTATTATTAGTAATATCTAAGTAACATATACGGTACATCATTCATGTAGGTCCACAAGCTTGGCCATGACTCCATATGCATAAAAACAATTAAAGGATAAAGATACCTATTAATATATGGCCCTTTGTTCTTCCTTAAAGCAGACTCTCCATTTCTTGTATTATGTGCAGACTGGGAAACGGAAAGAACCTTCACCGGATAGCCGAGGAGAAGGCGACCGTATCTATCTTCTATAACCGGGATCAGTGTGTTAATAAAAAAGAGCTAATGGATTCTGTAATGTGGGAATAATAACTTGAGATGTCTTGCTTTATTTGCCGCACAAGGTAATGTCTCGTTTCGATGGTCTGAAATTCAACGCAGATAGGCTGTAGATGCAGAGATTGGGGCGTCTGGATTTGATTGCTATCTCATCTGTTGTGCTACTGTAACCAGGAATGTTGCACGAAGAAGATGAGCTCCCGACTAAGCTTACCTGGCAAGTAGATGCAATGGCTGCCTCTGCGCATTCGATCCCATCGACAGACGGTATGTCCAACATGTATACCCCATGTTTATCCGTAGTTCTGTTGACAGAGAACGATATCTGTTCTCTTGTTTTCGGAACAAATGCCCTGAAGTTGCAGTCTATTTGAACCTCAGCACCTGGTTAGGCAAATAAATATGTTAAATAATAAGAAACCAAAGACCAAAACAACAAAACATAGGTTTCTGAGAGACACGTCACCTGGTAAAAAGTAGCTGTGTCTGGAGAAGCTGTTGTTGGAGCAAATGTCACAATAAACAAGGCCCATTACAGTGATCTGAGCAGTGTTTTTTGCTGACTCAGTTTGCAAAGGTAATATCTTGATTAGCAGAGAAAAAAACAGAAAGGGAATGATTGGTTTCATGGCAGCAGATTTTTTGAGAGATTGAAAAACTTTCTGTATGAATGATTTGATTGGTTTCAATCAAATTTCTAAAGAAGCATTATCATTTTATCATGTAGTTGAAGATGAGCTTTGTAACGTGGACAGAGGGTAGTGGTAGTTTGATGGACAGATCCAACTGGAAGCAAAAGTGATGGAATTTATCATATTTTTTTTCACAAGAAAACACAAAGACATGTGAATGCATTTTGGCAATATGTGGGATTGATGGGATTGGATTGGAACATTCCTTCAATGGGATCACAAGCATCTATCTGCAGCGCCAGGGACGGACGCATGACTTTATGCTAGGGGGCGAACTTATAAAATGAGGCAGTCCATCCCTGGTCATGTAGGTGCAATTATTGCCTTGCCTGAAAGGGAAGCATCCCGTGAACAAAGTAATTAAGGCGGTGCTGATAATAGTTCATGCTAAAGCTATGACTTCTTACCATACAATTTAATGCAATGGAATCACATGGAAGTGGATTGCTTATTTATAATTCCTTGGCGAAATGACAGTCCATGGAGTTCCACCATTTATTGCAAAATAGACTAAATATGGCATTAAATACAAGCTTGTACAAAAATCATGGCCGGAAGAGGAGCGTCTATGTGTCAATGAATCCATAAGCTTTTCCATTATAGACGGATATAATGAAGTGAACATATAAAAACAAAAATGCAGCTCTCAAATGCAAGAAAAAAACACCATTTTTTATAAAGAAGCAGATACATCGTCGCTGACTCACTGTTACTCGAGAACGCCCTCAAACATACCATGTAAGAATGAAGGATGTCATTGTTCTACTCATGGAACACAAACGGAAGCTTTTTTACAATATGGAACACGAGCAGAAGTTTTTCTTTGGCGCCTCGTCCACCTTCTTTTCTGCTAGTATACAAAGATTAACCACATTTCAACATTCAGCATATATAGGAAAGAAAGCATACAAAAGAATCTGCTTGCATTGGGAAAAGTTATGACAAGATTGGAGTACCTGTTTTCGCTTTTGTTACGGATGGCTGGACAACCACATGCATGGTGATGACCGATTTAGGGAGATCATCGAAAGGTGCTCTACACTGGCCAACGGTCTTGTCGTTCTCCAAAATTTTCCCGGCATTTATCAGCTTGATGTCATTGGCTCCCTTAGGTGAGATCTTTTTATCTAACACTTCGAAACCACTTAGATCCAACATCAGAAAGCACAAAGACACGTTATTTTCATCTAAATCTTTGCTTGTGAAGGTTCGGAAATATAATTTTGGTTCTGAAGTGTGTGCACTCTCATGTATGATTAGTCATCAACAAAAGCAAAAAGATCCCTCCATATCAGCAGAAGAGATGTGACTGCCCACCAGTGTTCAAAAGGGCGAAAGGCGCACTAAGGTGATAGGGGTTTTATAACCGAGGCGAGAGGCGCAAGGCGCACGCCTTATTGAAGTAAGGCGCACTTTTTAAAAGTAAGAGATATACATGTTTTCCAGTTGTAGAGTAGAGCAAAAAGAACAATTCATACTTTGTAAACACCAAAAGAGTATTCATCATCAGCATTTTATATATTAAGCATCACTTCAAAGTTCTTTACATTCAATAAAATTTTGGGTGATACGAATAATGAGATTCTTTGAATGTTCAACTTCAAGATAAACCAATCAAGGATAATGTATAAATGCACATGAAGCAGAGTACCAAGCAAGAAAGAAAATTTAGTACTTTAAAAATGACTATAAGTTCAACAAAGCTCTTAATTTCATTTACTTTTAACTTTCCAATCAAAAAGCATATTGCATTTTATCATGCAATATAAAAAATTTTATACTGTAAATAGACAAAGCTAGTTATATAATATTCTCAAAAAGATATATGATAATATGATTTAAATTAAGGATTTATATCCAATACACTAGCGGTGAAAAATTTTAGTTTGCACAAGTGCCTTAGTTTTAGGGTTTATGGACTTAATTTAGGATGTAGGGTTTAATAGTTAGAATTTAGGAGCTAGAGTTAAGATTTAAGTTTAAAGGTTAAGGTTTAGGGTAATATATTGAGTATTTAGGTTTTAACCTATAAACACTAAATTTTAATCTTAAACTCAAAATTCTATTCACAGTGACTAAACTCTAAACTACTAAACCTTACACCCTAAATTGGGTCCCTAAATCGAGTCCCTAAAACTAAGACGCTAGTAGAAACTACCAGTGTATCAAATAATTATCCATAAATAAAATCATAATAGAAATAAGTTAATTCAAGATTAATTTAAACTTAAATTAACTTAAATACGCAATATTGTATCAAAACAATTAAATTTAGTTTAAGTTTTAAAACTCAACCAAATTAATTTGAATTTAAATTCTATCCAATTTAATGAATATTTGTATATATCATGTGTTATGTTTTAAGTTCAAATTACACAATAACTCGACTAAGTTAATTTTAATTTCATTTGATTAATGTTATTTTTGTGTGGTCCCCACCTTTGACCCAAGTTAATATTTAAAACACAATAAAAAAATAAAAAAAAATATAAAAAGAACCAAAAAATAAAAAGGCGCACCTTTTTGCGCCTCAGTGCCCGGTGCGCCTTGGTGCGCCTCATTGAATTCGCCTCGCCTAGACCCAATTAGGCGTTTTACCCTCGCCTCGCCTTAGCGCCTAAGCGCGCCTCAGATGCGCCTTTTTAAACACTGCTACCCACAAGGCAAAGTAAAGGCAAGTGGCACCAGAGGGCCATACTAAACCATCTAGCAGCCTCAAGTCTAAGATATAGTCCAACACTTTAGAAGAAACCTTAAAAATTCGCCATATTCTCGTAAGGTATCCTCAAAATCGTCCTAGATAACCAAAGCAAAGGATTCGCAACAAAATGAGGTAAAACCTTATAAAGTCAGATGGGTAAAAGTAAACTCAAACGGTATTTCCAAATTCCAAGTAGCCATTGCTAACCTTGATGGTATAAATCTCACTCGGCATAACAGAGCCCAGCAAGAGGATGGGATAAGAAAACAAATAAAACATACATAGTCGGCAATGAGAGTATATTGTCGAATGCAATAGTAACTACTAAGCAATTTCAACCCAAGAAATTTCACTGCATGAAAGCAGCATGAATGAACAAGGCATCCTACTGACCAAAAGGATGAAAAAAACAAAGTTTGATGCTTTGCAAAGTTAGTTCAGCAAGTATTACAAAATGGAATACAACGCCATCTTACACTTACATTGAAATCAAAGATTAAAACCACTTGTTTGATCTCAGAAGTACCATCCACATGTGTAAATGAGAATATATTGGACGTACGGTCATTAACCGTATGCAACAAAAGGATGGAAGATTAGTAGCCTAAAACAAGGGACCAAAAACGAACAAAGAATTCATCGATGCATGAACAAACAATTCATCGATGCATGACCAAACAATATCAGCTTTATCCAAACTAAAAGCAATCATATCAGAGCTAAAAATCCACTTATAGGATCCAAAATAGAAGGTGGAGCTGCTTGGGATTAAAAAACTTAAGAACTCTCCTATGTGAACACCATATCCATCGCCACTTTTGTCAAAAAGCGAAAAAACTTGCGAATTTGTACAAACCGGTTGCCATCAAAACTAAAGCCTCCCGGTGACCAGTAATGTCGTCAATCAATATAAGAAAAAACAAACTGTTGGATTAAGTTATACAAACAGGACCACCTATTAGTTCCCGAAAAGTGAACATTGTTAAGGAGAAACAACCGGCTGATAAATGCCGCTTGCGCCCCTTTAACAATCCGACTTACACACTACATTCAAAATAACTTGAAACAAGAAATCTAAGCACAAAACTTCCCACTACATTATCTTAAAGACATGGAGAGATTTATGCAATCAAGCCATAACTATAAAACAGTAAATGTAAAGAAGGGGGCAAAACAGTTGTGCATATCCCTAGAGAGACAACATCAATTTATTACAGCTATGCCTCCTTTGAACAAGCTTAAATTTAGATTGACTTGGAAATTTACAGTGCAATTTGGTACTAAAAGCCGTCAACTTTTGTAGAGAAAATTGAAGCACTGACCTTTGGGCCACTCAGCAACGATTCTTTCCTTGAGCACAGCAACGGTTGAAGCATGCGAGTATCGAAATGGACCGATATCCGATCCATCGTACAATCGGAATCTAAGCTCCACCAAGTCCTCTCTTCTGGCATTTGAATTTTCAAACTTTTTCCACCAAATTCAAACAAGTACAAAACTTTACTCTGAACAGAAAATTAAATTAATAGTCACTCTAAATTCACCACTAAAATGCAATATTTTCACTTCCTACAGAAAAATCCAAACAATTAAAAAAAACCCTTTGCTTTGGTTGCAAAGAAAATGCAAGAAAATTGAACAGAATAAAAAACAGTTTGGATTACCAGGAAAATGAAAGAAAAAAAAAACCCAGATTCCAAAACCATGGCTCCCTCCACTCTAACACTTCAACAACTTTTTTAAATAAAAAAAAAAAACTCAAAAGGAGGTTGAAAATCAATAGAAAAAAATCCAAAACAATAATTAAAATCACAACGAAATGTAAAAAAAAAAGAAAAGAATATTATACCTTTAAAATAATAGACGAAAAGAATCGTTTGGAGCTCTGTTTTTCTTGAGGGTTTTATATAAGATACTTATGAGCAAGACTTCACAGACACCAAGATTCGGTTAAATCCTCGGATTAGACCCGATCTTCAGTCACGGTTTCATTTTTTAAAGTGATTTTATTAGCTTTGTTTATATATTTCAATTCTCTCCTTTTTTTTAAATTTATGAAAATAGTTTTGACGATAAGAGTGGAATCTGTCAGTAAATATTTAGTTTAAGAAATGTAAGAAAAGTCCAAGTAATGATCTTCTGTTTCAATCTTTTTGTACTCCCAATAACTCCAGCAATCATGATTGGGAATAGTTTCCGTAAAATACTACGTGGAAGATTTCTGTTGGATCATAGGAAAAAGCAACGCAGAAGGTGGAGGTAGGGGATTCGGTGCTTTTTCAGTCAGTTTGACCAATAAAGTAAACGTTGCCTGGCCTTTCGTTTTCAAATATCTTTTATTAATAAAATTAAGGCCGACTTAAATTAATGACATTAAAAATGAATAAATGAATTTCTTGAATAATCATTAGTTTTTTATTTTTATTAAAATAAAAATATAATGATAATTTAAGTACGGGCAATTATACTACGGGTAAACGGTGAAAACATAAAAAAAATATATAAATACTTTAGTTTTAGGACTGAGGAATCCATTTTAAGGCTAAATGTTTAGTGGTTTATGTTCATTATTTTAGAATTTAGGTTTTGTGGTTTGAATTTATGATTTGAAAGTTAGGGTTTAGGTTTACGGCAATATAGTTAGAGGTATAAATTTTAATCTATAACTCTAAATTCTAACTTTAAACTCTAAATTATAAACACATACCCTACCATTCTAAACATCTAAACATAATACCCTAAACCTTTAACCTTAAATTGGTTCTTTAAACCCTAAAATAAAACACTTCTGGAAACTTTTTTATTTTCACCATCAGTAAATGAAATATTTTACCTTTTAGCTTTAGCAACTTAATTGATATGATATGATGTTGATGACCTTTTTCTCAAAATAAGTAAGTTAAAAACGTATGTAAATTAAATTAAAAATTAGACCTAACAAGTGGTTTCGTTAGAAAAGCAGATGATGTTTATTTTAAAAGACTCAGATTCAAATTGTTTTGTCTACAATGTACATTATCAAATGTTAAGAATATATATAAATAGATATTATTTAAAAATTTTTGGAAATTATTTAAGTTTTGTTAAAATTGGAGACAATCTTTAACACTCGTTATATAGTGAGTCAAAGCCCAATCGTACGAGTTGGGCTGAGTTCTGACTTCCTAGTTCCCAATATGTCTCCTTTTAGTGTTTTGAATAAAGTACACAAATGGTCACTAGCTATCCCTAAAAATATAAAATGATCACTAAACTTTTAAAAATTATATAATAGGCATTAAATTTTAAATTTTATTATAAAATGGTCACTGAGCCGTTAATTTTCGTTAGCAAGGAGACGTGACAGTTACGAAAACTTGTATAATAATATATATAATCTTCAATATTTACAGATTCAATCAATTTAGATACCAATAATGAAGGTTAAATTAGGAAGAAATTGATTGTGTCAATATGAATAATTAAATGTTATATTATTCAATTTTTTATAAATGTCACGTCACTCACTTAACGGCATTTAACGACTCAGTGACCATTTTGTAATAAAAACTAAAGTTTAATGCCCATTATGTAAATTTTGAAAGTTTGATGACCATTTTATATTTTTAGAGATAGTTTAGTGACCATTTGTGTAATTTGCCCTAGTTGTTTTCAGGGGGATTGAGGGTTAAAAAGTAGAAATACGATGATACAAACTAAGACCTTGTTTGGCAATTAGCGGATAGCTGGTAGTTGATAGCCAATTACATTAGCTGATATCTGATTGCATTAGCTGATTTAATTAGCGGATTGTATTAGTTGATTGTATAAAAATGTTTGGTAAAATTAGCTAATAGCTAATAGTTGTTTGATTATTTAAACAAGTAAAATGACATATAAGGACATGCTTATATTTGATACTTGTTTTGAATAGTTTATTAGTTATCACTATTTTGTATCCTTTTTTTAATATAACATTACTAAGCATATTTGAAGGATATATATTAATTTATTATTTATATAATTATTTTTAATACAATTTAATTAATTATTAAAAATTTAAGTACAAATATAAATGTGTGAGAATTAAAAGAAAAAAACAAAAAATATTAGTTTACAACACAATATAAATACGTGATGGTAAAGAATTAAAATAGAAAGGGTTTAATTTAAGTTATTTGGAGATTTTTTATAATGATTAAGAGTAAAAGGGTATTTATAACTTTTATGTCAAAACTTCTAATTTTAAAAAGCTCTTATTAACAGCTTTTTTAAAATTAGAGGTTTCACCTCAATTCGCTATTCTAATCCGCTATTCACCAAACATCCAAATTAGCAGATTTGACTGGTCAAACCTCTAATTTTGGCTCAAACCGTTATTTACTAAATAGGGCTAAAACATTTGATCTATTAAAAATATAAAAAAAAATCATTTATTTTTTAGAATTGTAATAAAATAATTTGGTAATAATAATAATAATAAAATGATTATAAAATTAATAACTCAAAAAGTAAGTATAAAAACAATACCTAAATAAAATAATTTTAAAACCCTATAGGTATATAAAATTTTTAAATTGGTATAGCTTCAATTTTGCCTTTAAAAGCCCCTTTCCTTTCGTTTTCTTTCCTTTCGTATTTTTGTCATATTTAATAAATAGCGGTTTAAGCCAAAATTAGAAATTTAGATTAATATTAGATGTTTGACCAGTAAAATTCGCTAATTTAAATTTTTGGTGAATAGCATATTCTAATAGCGGATTGGGGAGAAACCTCTAATTAAAAAAAAAAACTACTAACATGAACTTTTTGAAATTAGAGGTTTTGACATAAGAGTTATAAAAACTATTTTGCCCTTAATAATTATCAAAAATCTTCTAATAATCCAAATTTTAACCTTTTCTATTTTAATTATTCACCCCTCACGTATTTATATTGTGACATTTGTAAACTAATATTTTTTTATTTTTTATTCTCATGCATTTATATTTATATTTAAATTTAATAATTAATTAAATTGTATTAAAAATAATGATATAAATAATAAATTAATATATAAATCTTTCAAATATGCTTAGTAATATTATATTAAAAAATTATTTTTTATAATCAAATTAATTAAACAAGTATCGAATATAATTATGTCCTTATATGTTATTTTGCTTGTTTAATTAATCAAACAATTCTTTAAAAAATTAATCAAACAGTTATTAGCTATCAATTAATTTTACCAAAAACTTTTATACAATCAGCTAATATAATTCGCTGGTCAAATTAACTATTAGCTAATATAATTCACTATCAACTATCCGCTTGTAACACCCCTAAAATTTCAATAGTAATTAAATTTGGTTAATGGTGAAAAATAAAATAAAATAAAAATAGGGGAAGTGTTGCCACCATGGCCTATGCTTAGCAAGCCTAAGATTTTACAATCTAAGCTAAGCCATCCATTGACCTTATTTTCCATCAGTTTTAATGTAAATTATGTTTCTTTGTCTGGACAAGTAAATAAGTCTGAACCAACCCACCTGCTAATTTTTCATCTCTCTCTTTCAACCTTTCGCCTTCCCCCACCGGTCTCTAGTTTCGATCTCCCCTGCCGCCCGGCCGTAGCCGTCACACCCAATCGTCAACATGACCATCGCCTTATGCCGATCACACCCCTAGCCGTCACTCGAACCGTTGTGTCGCCGTCTACCATGAAAATCCGGTTGAGTGTTCGACGAAAAAGCCTAAAACCATTTATGTTTGCTTCTCTACCGTTCATGCATCACACGGCCGCCGTCTTTTGATTGTCGTTGTTTCGCGACCAAGGCTCTTCCCTCCACTCGTCGGGAACTCATGCTGTCACCGTGGAGAGCGTCTAGAAACTTCAGCGAAGGAAGACCCTTAGAATTCCAATTTGGTTCGCGAGTTTTTTCGGTCATTTTTTAGCTATTTCAGTGTCGGTAAGCCTCAAAATTCCCTTGTTTCAAACTGTTCTCGTTATTTTTCGCCGTTTAGCGTTATTTCCGGCCGATTTAGACTTCCGATCGCCGTACTCGTTATCCTCAGATCTGAATCGGTCCGACCAGTTATGGATCAATCCGGCCTTAAATCAAGACGGTTCAGCTAAAACTCGGTCTACCAGACATGATCTATACCCTCGTACCTGACTCGTCTAACTCGAACTTATTTAACTGACCCGTGTCTGACTTGACCTAATTTCCATCCAACCCGAACTCGTCTGACTGGCCTAAACTTGACCCAACCGAGTCAACCTGTTTACCGAGTTAACCCGGCCTAGTTAACTCAATCAAGTTGACCTGTTGACCATTGAACCATTGACCCGTTCACCCGTTGACTTTGACCAAAAGTTCACTTTTCAAAAAACTGTTATTTTGGGTTTTTCAATGTTCTGAGTCCGTTTTGAAGTATGTTTCGTGAAATTCTAACCTGAAAGCCTCCAAATCTGACTTTAAATCTCAGAGTGCACATGTGTTTAAATTATTCAAGTTAAGAGCAACGTATTTAAGTTATGGACTTATTTTGGAGTGTATTTAATTGAAGGTATCCGTATTGTATCCGAGATTTTGAAAGACGTCGAGTTTGAGTTCGAAAGTGATCGTAAGGAATTTCAAGGGTCAACCGATGTAGCTCGGGGTCGAGGTAATACTTTACTACCTCTTGCATACTTTATGGTACTCGTTGGTAAATTGGTTAATGTATGACTAAATATGATCGTTCACGTGTTTATCGTTGAATGTTTTAAAGTTGTTTTGTTTACGGTAAAAGGATAATAAACTGATTGAGACCGAATGACCCAAATAAGAAATTGATTATCGGTAAGAAATTCAAGTTCAGTGAATAATTGATAAAGCAGTTGACCTCAAAACTTTTAATTTTAATTATTTCTTGTTATAAAATCTAATGTATGAAATATTTGAATAAGAAATGATGAAAATACCCTTGAAGTGTAAAATGGATCTGAATACCCCTGGAAGTAAAATTGATCTTGGAATTCATATATGACCCGATAAAATCTTCGATTCAACCCGTTAAATTTCTGATCTATTTGGAAAATTCTAAAATCAGGTTTTTAACTTTCTAGATTGTGAAATGCCTTGGTTTCTTAATTTCTGAACAAACGTTTGAAAAACCGTTTTCCTGGCAATACCCTAATTAAATATATGAAGACCAATTTACTGAAAGTACACTTTATGATCGGATCGATTGAATGATTAAGATGTCCCTAGGTTTCAAAGTGTCTGAAATTATCGTTAAGTACCGAAATGACTATAACACCCTCAGGCACTGAAATAATTAAAATACTTCAGTGACTTAGAATAAGTGGAACCTTTTCAATAATGAAAGTTCTGATATAACTTAAATAACTGTAATGCCTCTACGTGAGATAAAGCCTGACATGTACGACAGTCACTCCTGATATTGCTACAGTATATGAAAAATACAACATGAATACATGTTCGATTTCTCGTGGCACATTTAGTGATTGATTGGTGGAGGCGATCTATTTTGTTATACACTGTAGTCAGTTTTGAGAAATGAATACTTAAGGTGTACCTATCCGGTTAAATAGTAAACACTACATTGATGGGTTCCGAATAGTTCATAGGGACCCAAAAACCTGATGAGCAACTAGAGTTCCTAAATTTTGCAAATCACCGTTTATACCTTGTTGGTTTAAATTATCGAATTGCCCATGAAGGTTAAAATAACCATATTGCCCTTGTAGGCTTAAATGATTGGATCACTTAAGATATATATGAATTCTCAATGATCTTGATGCATCAACTTTCGAATGTCTGGTTTGGACCTCATTCTGAAATTAGTCCAAAATTGTCAGATGTTTAATGTTCTTTTTTTGATAATTACCAACTACGGGAATAAATTGGACCATATAGTGTATTCCATGTGTCATTGAATATTCTCTATGTATTAAACCAAGATTATCTGCTCTGAATTAAAAGTATGACTCTGCTACCCGAAATGAAAGCACAATCCATGGCTTTTGTCTTTTGATACAAAAATATATCTAATATATGTTTTATGACATTATTGTTTACTGGATAAAAATTAATTTTATCCGAGGGTATATTATCTGGGATATGATAGAAGATCTGTAGACTCAGCCCTGATCAAGCTGGTAAGTCCTTTTGGACCTAATGTATCCTCTTAGGTAAGCTTCTACGCCCAATGGGCCTAGGGTAAGTCTTTCTGGACTTAAGGTATCCCCTGAGGTAAGCTCTTACACCCAATGGGCCTATGGTAAGTCTTTCTGGATATTGTATATCGGTGTACGGTTGGAGGGTAGTTAGGTGACTAAAATAAAACTTTTTGTCCCCTTTTGAGAATTTACCCTACTGAATTAATTTAGCAAAGTCTGAATTTCTCAAAATGCTTCCAATCTGCGTTTAATGAAACACTAAACACTCAGATTCAACTTTCTTAATATATATCTCTCTTCTGATTCTCCGAACTACAAGCTTCTCACCTAATACTCGTGTGATCAAATAAGGAACAACTCTGTTGCCTTCTGACACAACGTTTTATCGAAATAACCAATCGTATTTTGAAACCTATTGTTACCTAAAAAACCACGAAAGCATTATGCCTTGCCATATACCTGCTTGTGCCTTTAACATCTCTTGATAGTTCTGTATTACTGAGTTTTTTTTTATTCAAAGCTCACGCTGTTATTTACCTTTGCAGGTTAAAAGGGTTTTTCTAATGCAATTATCGACATCAGTAACGAGAATTCTTCCAGAATTGCTTGTGGAGTACGGTGTTGTGTAAATAGGGGCATGTATGTCGCGTCTTGTTTTTATATCAGAGTCTGAAACTTGTATTTGTAACTTGTATTCCGATTTTTGTTTTATTGGTTGAAAAAATTCTGAACTTACATTTGAACACATAACTTGTTTTGTGGTTTTAAATAGTTTGACTATTTATTTTATCTAAAATTTTGAATGTGGGTCGCTCCGGTGGCTCGAATATAATACCTCGGATTGGATCGAGCCATTGTATCGATCTGGGTGTTACACCGCTAGTTGCCAAATTTATATATTACCAAATACTGCGTATATCAATTTTCCTTTCTTTTCTTCCATTTCTTCAGTTTTCTGTTGTACCAAATACAATAATATTAGGGGAATGTTGAAAGCATCCATTCCTTTCTGCCATTTCCCCATTGCTTGCTGAGATTAACATAGCAACTCAACTTAAATATTTGAAAGATCTAAATTAGATTAAGGAGAATGAGAGGTGGGATTTGAACTACTGGTTTTTAGTTTTATGGTAGAAAGAAAGAAAGAAAGAATCAAAGAGTCTTATCAGCCAAAACCAAAACAACATTTCTTTAAACAGACATGGGAAAAGGCAGTGCCACCCACCTCCTCAAAAACATCCCTTACCCTACCTACCATTTGCTCAACTCCCAACTCTACATTTTATTCTGCTCGATTCGAAAAAAGAAATCAAATTAAAGTGCATGTGTCATGCGCTTAAACAGCGACATAAACAAAATGAAAATGAAAATCAGAGGCAGAATCAGAGGCAGAGAGCTCCAGCTTGTTTGAGTAGAGGGACAAGAGATATGAGAAGCCATGACCCTATCCACTGCACCCACAAGCTTCCCACCAATGAAAACTACAGGAACAGCACCCAACAGCCTTATCAAAGCTTTCTCCATATCTCTCCCTCTCGCCTCGGCCTCGTCATCAAGTTCAATCACGGTCGGGTTAACTCCCATGCCACAAAACAGCCTCTTAATGGCGTGGCAAATGCAGCAGCTGCTCATACTGAAGATAACCACCGCATTCTCCGAAGCCAACCTCTCTATCCTCTCCAACGGATCCCCAACAACACTACCACTCCTGCTGCTCGGCATGTAACATCCCCACGAGCCTCTCGTCTTGCAGTGCATTTTCAATAACTACAGAAATTGATATTTGATAGAGATAAAAGAAAGCTTTAGATTTGTGATTTTGGCTTTGGCTTTGGCTTGGTCAAGTATTTTAGAATGGGAAATTCCATACACATGGGGATTTAGATGTTAGGGTTTAAGTTTAGTAGTTTAGAATTTAGGGTTTGAGGTTAGAATTTAAGTTTATTGGATAAAACCTAAATCTCTAACCATATTCCCTAAACTTCTAAACCCAAAATTATAACCACAACCCCTAAATTCTAAACCTCTAAACCTAAACCACTACCACCTAACCCTAAATTCTAACCCTAAACCTATAAGTAAAGCGCTTGCAAAAAAATTTATTTCCGACGCCTGCGTATTGAATCTAAAATATTTTCTTTTAAAATTTAATATTTAAGAATCTAAAAGATTAAGTTACTAAAAACGGCTTAATATATATATATATATATATATATATATATGAACAGTTTCTATCTAGGGGGAGGGGAGAGAATTTTCGCTCATAATAATATTGAACTCACAACTTAGGAGAAAAAGGATGATGTCAACCGAGAGCTTTACCATCTATTCTAGAGATTATTGACAATATTTGGTCATGTATGTATAATATATATGTAATTTTATACGTTATTCAAGATCATATTATACCATAAAAAACAAAATTAATTAATATGATAAAGAGTTGGACTTCTAGAATAGATGATGAGGTCGAATGTGAATATTCCCAAGGGCTGTGATATTCTATATAGGCCATTAGGGTGTAGTTTTTATCTTGGATTTGGTTTCTTCCATTTTCCTTAAAACGCAACCAAGAATGTGAATAGGGTCGACGTGTGTATAATTAGGCTGCAATCATTTGTTACATGCGGGACTCATAAACAATGCTCCTCATCTGTTTAGCATCTTTGGTATCCAAGATAGCTTCAACTATATGCGAGAATTTGATCTTATGATATTATTAAGCAAAATGTTCCAATTCACTTCAATTAATGACAATACAAAGTAATTCCAACATGAGGACATTTGATCATACCATGTCTGTATAGAAGTAGAATTATAAGTATAAAAAGATACAATACGGTTTGGGTTTGTTTGAATAACTTCATACGATCCATCCTAAGTTATACTAATATCCTTTGATGAAAAAGAAATTTCCTGGGGTGATGAGCACATGCAATGTTGCTGCCATGCCTTAGTGCATGCATGCGGACAGACGCAAAACTTTATGTTAGAGGGTGAACTTATAAAATATTAACCGGGTCAACTTAAAATATTATATGTTTTGATAATATTTCAAGTTGATCGTGTTTTAGCCGTTTTTAAGTTGTCGCACAACAGACTCACCCCTCACTGAGAGTCTAAAGAATGACAACATGAAAAACGACTAAAAATACGCAACATTTTATATTAATTATAGCATATTGATTTTATAAAGAAACGATTATAATTTATGTTATAAAACTAAAAAAATAATGAAAAGAGTATTGTCAGTGGTTCGAGTCTTTACATTGTGAATAGAGCAAGTTAAGATGAGAGGGTTGTCTTCATACTAAACCTCTACAACAATTGATTCAGATTAATCAGTCAATAAATAAAATACCTACAATTATATCAAAAAATATATACTGAATAGACAAATGACCATTATCTTAGATGGGAGTGTTTGACAATTTGGAAGAGATTTTTTGTTCTAGCATACCTCGTCCAAGAACAACTTCAAGGAAAAGGTACATAGGGAACCTGTCTTACCAACCCGACCTGGTGGCTTTATGAGTCCAAATAAAGGGAATGCCGTCTATGACATAGAAATGGATAGGAAAGCTGTGTGGAGTGATGTGGGGGCTGGCATCGGTCATTGTGAAGGGCAGCTGGGCAGGTCACAAACAACCGTGTAAATGTTAAGGAGGATTAATTAGGTGAATGGACTCCGGAAATCAGAAGTACAATGGATAACTTAGGTGTCCGTGACAGACGGTCGAGTTGGGTAGAAAAAGTGATAGCTGGGAGATGTCACCGGAAGTTGTTGCTTTGGCAGCTAGAGTTGGGGACTCGAATAGGGAGCAGCAGCAGCAGTCTAGTGCCCGGCAAAACCTAGACATAACTGGTGATGTAATATTGAGGGCAGAGACAGAGTCAAATTTGAAATTAAAAAGATAAATTTAAATATTTAAAAAAATGAGAGAAAAAATGTGTAAATAATTTATTTCTTAAAAAAATTCTACATCATAAAGGTAAGAAAAAAAAAATTGAGTTGGGAGCATGGCCCCACCCGGCCATGTCCCTTGGTCCCTGATTGAGGGGTAGGGGAATAGGGAAAGCATTGCTAAGGTTGCTTCACTTGCTCCTTACGGGGTAGAATTGTTTTCGGACGTGGGGTGTGGGTTAGGCCTTGTGCTTTGAGGAAGAAGTGGTGTGGTTGTTGTATAAGAGTGTATTTGACCTTATGGGTTCAATTCACATCTCCTAAGGGGAAGTTGATGTTTGAAATGAAAGTTCTATTTAGTTGGTTTGTCTCATTTATTTTTTTGTTTATTTATTTATTTAATATTGGAGAACATAAACAAATATGTTCGCGAACATATAAACAAATATATTTACGAACATTAAATAAATTAAGCCTAATCATACCAAATAATAAACGAATCGAGTTCGAACATAATATTAAACAACCATGAATCAAACACGAACAACTTCAAAATTAAACAAATAAATACAAATACAACCTTATTCGTTTGAGTCCAATTCATTTTACGTCTCTACATTTATATTCTTTTATTAGCTAACTACCTTTAGGGGAGCTTATATAGCGAGTCGATCGCAAGTTGAGTAGTGCTCGATTCGTGCTCGTTAAAAAATCTCGTTGCTCGATTTGACTTGATTCATTTCTCGTTAAGCTCGATAAAATTTTGCTCGACTCGTGCTCATTAAAAAATCTCTTTGCTCGACTCAACTCGTTGCTCGTTAAGCTCGCCAAAATTTTTACCTTATTTTTTTAACATAGGTAAAATCTAGTGATATTATTAGAGCTTAATATAAACATAGAAAATAAAAAACGTGATGTCTGAGGAAATAAATAAATGAACCTGCCATGACTGAGTTAGATATGTAGTCGATATTCAAGTGTAAGACTCTTTTTAGTTGGTCAACAATCTTCAATGAACAACAGAGGAGAAAATGCCTTAAGAATTTTGGGATTTTAACTTTCAATCGTATTTTTTATATGGGAAGCGAAAACTGAAAACTTTTCCTCTTTTCTACTTTTATACATAAGGTAATAATAAAAAATAATAAAAAAGGAAAGACTCATTATTATAATCTAATTTCTTATTAATACAAATTAATTTTTTTTAATTCTCGAGAAATACAAAAAGTTTTGGAAATTTGAAACCAAAATTTTATGGATAAATTACCTAGCAATTCAGAACTTTTCTAGAGTTTTCAACTATTATTCATACTTCTTGAAAGATAGTTTTTTAAGGTAGCCGCCAAAAAAATCATAAAAGACTATAAAAAAATAACGAGCTGCTCACGAACTTATCGAGTCGAGCCCAATGGCAACCACAGATAGAAAGGTATTTTTATTTATATATGGTGCACCAATGACTATACACGTATTCTCATCTCTTTCTAGCTACCTAGATAAATCGTATAAATTGAGGGATGGCTATGTGAATAGAGTTTTGTTAATACCTACAAATATATACAGCCACGTGTCAAAGTCATACAGCCCAAGACGACGAGGTTGCGAACGGACTCACACAGAGAATGTCCAATGATCGCATGCGGTTAACCATGATCTGATTAGCACCTTCCATAGAACATGACAAACGAGTAAGATCGCAAATAACATCTCGCCTAGCGACCACCATGTGACAATGTATGAGATTGCTGGGCGTAATAGTATAAACCTATGATGTCACATCATAGTCGATCCAATCAATGCGCCACGGCTACCTGATCATGACACATGTCCTAGTAGTATAAAGAGGACATGCAACGAGAGAAACGGGGGACCTGAAGAGACAAGATACACTATCAGACACTAGAGAAGGTCAACAGACAACCTCTCGCTAAGAACCACCATCCAAACCACCATTAGACCATCGTCTCCAATCCTTGTTGACTTTGACCATCAACAATTGGTGCGGTGAGCGTGGATCGAACGCGCGACCTTCAATTTTTTTCTCTTCAGAGTATTTTCGGATATTTCACAATATGTTAATTGTTTCGGATGAAGAATGGATCCAGTCTAGCTTTAAGCGCAGAACTGACATGCAAGGGTGACGCCGCCCTTGGCCGGAGTAACCAAGAGTCCGAGGCAAAGAGAGCCATGGCAGGTCTTGTTTTCAGAAAACGAGGAGGACGATATCTGTGAGGAAGAAAGTAACGACCCGATTGTTGTCACGACTATGATAGATGGGTTTACTGTGAAAAGAATCTTGATGATATAGGCAACGCTGTAGAGGTGTTAGCGTGGAGTGCATTTAAGCAGATGGGAATACCCAGTTCGAAACTGAATCTGGCAAATCTGATATATGGGTTTGGCGGCCAACCGATTAAGGTGGAGGGTTCCATTCGACTCTATGTAATTATAGTAGATGGTTACAATAAAATCACGCAGACAACTATTTTTCTGATTATCAACAAGTCTTTCGCCTTCAGCGCTCTTTTTGGGAGACCTCTCATGAGAAGGGCTAGAGTGGCAGTTGCTCCTTATTGTTTATAAGTCAAGTTTCCCACTGTAGCGATGTCCTCACGCTAAAAAAGTATTTTCGAAGCATTTGTTGTCTTCCGAATATAAAAATATTTATTCCGTGGGGGTTTTTAAAAAATGTGTTTTATTTAAAAAGATGAGTCGCCACCGGCCACTTAGGTAGGCCGGACACCATAAAAAAACCAGAGATTTTGTAAACTTTGGGTTCGGGAGTCGGTTACGGATGAGGAAGGATTAGCACCCCCACACCGCCCAAAATTGGTACTTTAATAATTGCCGTTTTATTAATATTAGACTTTCCGGATTAAAGTGGAGATTAAATTAAAATTTGGTCATAAGTGCGAGTAAATTTTAAAAGCCCCGTCACCCGAGAGTAAACGCCCAACCACCATCACTACACCTAATACTGGCCCCGTTTACGCTCGGATAAAAGGACACCGCATTGACAATTTATATTCCATTATGCAACCTTAAAAAGCAAAATATAAAACATACAATTTACATTGACATGATATTAAAACATAAAATATGAATATTACAAAATAAATAAATAAAATCAAACACATGGAAATAAAACCTAACATATCGTAATAACAACAAAAATATGAGCATGAACAAAAAACATACTTTCAAGACTAAATTAATTAACCATAACATGCTTGAACCTATATAATCTCAAACGCCACAAATGCATGACATACATGTAACATGATATTAAACTATTTAAATCTAAGCAACATGCTTCGAAAAAAGCAATATTTGACATATGACACAACTTAAAATAAAAAGACATACATGATAAATCAGATCACCTTAAAGAGCAACCTATAGTGCAGAAGAAAACAACACATAATATACAAGTTAACACAAAAGACTAACTAGATATTAAACATGTGACACCAAGCATACATAAATTAAAGAACATAGCATTATACATAACAAAGCATCACACTAACATACAACCTAAGATGCAAAATAAAAAAAAAACATAAAGGAGCACCTAGACATGATAAATAGCTAAACTAAACGTGTCTAATTAATAAAACACTAATGTCATGGTAACACATCAAAAACTTAACATATGACAAATTTGCATACTTCAAAATAAAATAAAAAACATCATAAAAAAACACACTAATATGTAACCTAAAAGAAAACAACAAGTATACGGAAATTTATGTTAGCATACACAAACTTGCTACATGCTAAGAAACTAGGACAACACCTAAAATAAACATATATACGATGAGCAAAAGAATTAAAAGACAAAAAACATGATATCACAAAAACGAGACAAACACAAGCATGCTAACGTATGGACATGATACACAAATTAAACCAAAACATATAAAATAGGCATGTATACTATCAAACTAAATTAAAACGTAAAATCACGATGGCATACTCAAAAACATAAATAAATACGCTATAAACGAAACACAAATAATTAACCACGTAAATATGCAGAAAACATAAATAAATAAATAAATAAATAAAGAGAGACAAGAATACTTAAAATACAAAATGAGACTGAAATGAAATAGAATTAAAACTGAAGCTAAAATTAAAAACAACTAGAAACACGATTTGGGGATGAGATTATAAACTGAACGAAAATTAAAAGGACCAGGTATGTAAAATGACCAAGGGGCAAGCCCAAAACGCAAAACTCAAAAACGCGGGATGACTTAGGGCGTAATTTTACCTATTTGAAACTGATTCGGTTAAAATTGGGGGCTAGATTAAAAGATTTTGAAAAATGGAAAGGGCAGGGGTTATAAATATACCATGCAACATGCTTAATTCGAAAATGTCAAGGGCAAGAGAGGATTTAATGAGTAATTAGACCCTTTTAACCAAAATCAAAATTCTTTAAAACCCATTTATCTGGATGAAATTAAAACCTTAACAAATTTTTTTAAAAAGCCTTAGGATAAACACCCACTATTCCTTATATCCTTTCAAATCCAAACCCCAAGACCCTCTGAAAATCACACCGGCCGCCATGCTCGGCAGGTTTCAGGCGAGGCCTGGCAGACCGGCCGCCTCTAGCCCTCCTTAACCCATGCATTCCGGCCTCCGAAAACCAAACCAGAAGAACCCTAAACGCCACTATTTCGAACCCTAAGAAATCTAGACTACCATATTTTGCCAAAAAAACATCCTTTAAACGGCTCACCAAATGGTTTATCGCCGGTGAGACTCGAATCGACCCAAGGTAACCACTTTCGTTTCTTTTCTTTACTCTTTTCTTATTTTGGTTCATGCATGCATAGAGAGGGGAAAAGGGAGAGAGAAAAATACCACTGGGAAAATTTTCTTTCTTGTATATTTTTTTTGTTCCTGAAAAACTGATCCCTCTTACAAATTCCATTTCATACATATCCTGATGAGTTTTGGTAGAAAACAAAATATAAAATTCATACATCTCAATCTGATTTGGTACTGACAAGTCAAAATTTTTGGTGTTTTCTGATGATTGACACTGTGGTTGGAGCCAGTATGGAGAGGTATGGCGGTGGCATGGTGGAGGTGGAGTGGTGCCAGACTGAACCCTGGTCGTTGGATCAGATTTGATCCAACGGTCAGGATTTCTCAAAGTTTAAACAGTCGAGATTCAATCTTAAAGCTGGAAAGACTACATCAGATCATGACACGTGGCAGGTGGCAGATGAGGGGTCAGATGCGTGTGACACACGCGCGCGTGGGAGGCAAACAGTCCCGAGCGTGTACCCACGCGGTAGGCAGAATGATGCTATTCTTCAATCACGACTGTTGGATCAAAAATTGATCCAACAGCTCTTGATTAGCTGCGTAAAAGAAGATGGGGATTAGGGTTTAGTTAATTAAGCGGGTTAGGGCTCTTTAGTCGGTTTGGGCTTGGCCAGTTGGGCCATGTACACTTAATTTTGGGCTATGTAATATGTATTTGGGTCATGTAATAATATTGGACTGGACATTTAATTTAAAAGTGGTTTTTGTTTTCAGATTCATATGTAACAACAACAACAATAACAACAACAACTATAATAATAATAATAATAATAATAATACACACACTCAATCATACATAGGTGTACATACATACATGCAAACACACATATGTGCACATACATACACATACAAACATACGGACATATACGTAAGACATTAAAATACACATACATATTACATATTCATACAATCACATATACATACATACATACATATGCGCACCCATACATTACATATATATTAGTAACTCCTATGCACATAATGAACACATGACATAATAATATAATATATGAATACATGCACTAGTAATAAATATTAATAATTACATATTCTTTATGAATTAATACAAAATCTTTCCCAGATAAAAATGAGTGATTACACCCACACCGTCAGGGGAAGGTTCCATGCAGATTGATTGGAAGGCAGTAAGACAATGCCATGTTCTCTCACTCCATTTAGCTCAGTAACAAAAAGGCCACAACCACGCTGGTGGAAAATTTTCGTCAAAAAAGTTAGGACCCGAAGTTAGTGTCGTAAACAAAGCTATGATAACTCTTGAGAGCCTTAACCTTAGAGAGAGTGAAAAGCTCAAAAAGCCAGAGCCGGTAGAAGCGATGGAAATGGTGAAGATTCACCCAGATGAGCCCCAAAAAACCACCAAAATTGTAGCAGGCCTGAACAAGCAGAGTAGAAGAAGGTTGGTACGGCTATTGCGGGACAACATTAATCACCAAATCAGTCCCTAAATCCCTAAAAATAACAAAACCCCAAATCCCCAAATTTTCACCGCTATTGTCGCCGATCGCCAGACCCAGTAGACCATTTCTCCTAACTCATCGTCGCCAAAAATCGGCAAACAGTGCGTCAATCGAATGGTTATTTTATGTTCGGCGCTTAATGTTCAGCTTGCACATCGTTCGTCAGTTTTCGGCGACGACGAGTTGGGAGAAATGGTCGGTTGGGTCTGGCGACCGAACAGGTAGGGCCGGCGACGGCGGCCGACGGTGGTAGTGGTGAAGATTTGGGGTTTTAGGATTTAGAGATTTGGGGGCTATTTTAGAAGTTTTTAGAATTTCAAAATTAAAAAAATATAAATTATTAAAAATAGAAAATAAAGTAAAAGAAATTATAAATTAAAATATGACACGTGTCAAAATTTTATTGGTTAATGGGTTTTTTAACGGTAGTTAACTTTCGAGCACCTAAAATTATAACGGTTGAAATTTTAGGCACTTATTTTTGCAAAAAAAAAAAATAGGCACCTAAAGTTCAAAAGTGATATAATTTGGACACTTATTTTTTATTTAAGCATAATTTTTTTAATATGAAATCTTCCATATCCTCAAGATATTTCAAGAATTTCCAATCATTTTGATTGAAACAAATTCTAAATAATTGAATTATTATATTATACAAAAAAAAACACATGATCTAATCTTAGCTACTTCGTTCCAACAATAATTAGTTGTTAATCCAAATAATTCCACGTCCCTAAGTTTACCGTTTTGATTTCTATATCAGTTCGGTTGGAAAAAGCTTTTTAAAAAAATAAACAATAAAAATTAGGTTGAGTCTACCACGCTCGACGAGCACCGCTGAACATCATTAACGATGAACACAGCTGAATATCATTAAATTAATTAATAAAAGTTAAAAATCTAAAGGACTCAACATATAATTATAAATTATTTAATATAAAATATTAATTAAATTATTTTCCATATATATAATATTTTTAATCTTTTTTTTAAATAATTAGATCAAATACCAACCTTAATTAATTTTAAAAATAAAACCCCTAAATCTTAAACTCAAAACCTAAAACCCTAAACTCTAAACCCAAAACTCGAAATCATAAACCCAAAATACTAAACACCAAACCCTAAACTATAAATCCTAAACCCTAAATTCAAATATTGGATTTAGGTTTTATTGTTTAATTTTTAGGGTTTAGGGTTGAGTGGTTGGTATTTGATCTAATTATTTAAAAAAAAGATTAACAAAAATTATATATATAGAAAATAATTTAATTAATATTTTATTTTAAATAATTTATAATTATATGTTTAAATAATTTATAATTATATATTTAGTCTGTGAGATTTTTAATTTTTATTAATTAATTTAATAGTGTTCAGCGGTGTTTATCATTAGTGGTATTCAATGATTTTCGTCGAACATTGTAGAATTTTCCTAAAAATTATTATTTGAGAATCACACACGAAATTAATAATTTCATGTATAAATCTTTTATCGCTCTATTCATTATCATTCGTTTAATAAATTTTTATATAAAATATGTTATTTCATACCGTGGAAACACATCATGCCAACTAGGCAAAGGTCCCCACCTTGAATCCTATCGATCCAACTATTTCCTTATATATAAAATATAGCTATACATTCCGTGCTAATTTTAAGAGCAAATATATCATAAACCTGATTCGTCACGTTATTTATGGTCCTAACTAATAAAAATTATATATTTTATTAATTTTTTTCTAACTAATAAGTTCATAATGTTATTTTTTAATTTAATTTATAGTAAATGTAAGTTTAATTTAATTTATAATAAATATGAGCGAAGATTCACTTGGTTAAAATATGACATGAAAAAATTAATAAAATGAGTGGTTTTTATTAGATGAGGTCATGAAAGACGTGACGAGCTGAACTTATGATATATTTTCTCTAATTTTAGCTATATTTATTGAAAAATTATTAGATAGACTATGCTCACCACGTCATCTGTAGTCTCAGCTAAGTTATTATTCTAATGAGTTAGAGTAGAGTAATTCTAAAAGAAAGTTGAACATTTGTTTATTATAATGAATAATAATAAGTCGTCTCTTGAAGCGACAAAACAAATATATATTTTGATTTTGATTTTGAATTAGATTATTCCAATCAAATCCATTGTAAAGAATTGTAAAGATTAGAAATCAACAAAAGAAAAAGTAAGTGGATCTAACCCATTGAATCGTGACTATATCCACTATTCTGATATTAAAATTCGATAGAGATGAAATTGGAACAGTGGATTTCTTTTTATTTCATATTTATTTGTTTATTTGGACTCCACAAGAATCTGTCGATATTTCCGATTCAATCTTCTTGTTCCTAGGAATAAATTAATATTTTATTCCTTTCTAGATAAAGAGAAACGTTTATTTCAAGTTACAACCTAAGAGCCTTTTTCAACATCTTATCTTTCCTTGATTCCAGTCCATTCATCTTATTTTTTTAAAGTGAATCTTAACATCTTTTTTACTTGTAAAAAATAGATAATTATTTAAAAGTTAAAATGAGGTGGATGAGTCTTATTGTCTAGGATCATGAAGGACGTAGTGAATTAGATCCATTTAATAATTTATCCTATTTATAGTACTTACTATTTATCAACCGTGATCTTATCCAACTATTGCCTTCCACGTCTCTGCTTGTTGTTAGTTTAACAAGTGGATCTCCTAATCTCCCCCGACACTTCCCATGCGTCCGGGAGTAGCAGATAAAATAACCGTATTTTAAGTAATGAGCTGTGGATTTTATAATATGAGAAAGAAAATTAAAAAAATATATATCATGTGTCTGGTTTATTATATTAATTATAGTTTTATCTAATAAAAATTACTTATTTTTACTATTTTCTCTTATTACTTTTTTCTCTTATTACTTTTTTCAACCAATGAATTTTTATTAATTTTTTATGTCATTTAAAAAAATATTTTTTTAGAAATTATTATATTATTAAATTAATTATATAAAGAATAATAATGAAGTGAATAATTTTTATTGATAAAAATTATTGTTAAAGTGGTAAATTAGACTCGTAATATAATTTTTCGAAAGTAGCATACAAAATTGGAGGGAATCTATGATCTATAATATTGAATATTCCCTCTTATCTCTCTCCTTAAATACCACACTTGTTCTCTAACTCTTTCCCGGTTCTAAAGTTCCAGCCTTTTAGCTTTGTTTTTAAAAAAACCATGGCTTAGTGCTTTTGTATCAACTCTGGGATAAGCTTTAAGACAAATGACAGATCTTTCTGCGAGAATTCGAGCTTCGAATTCGCCTCGCTCTCTTTTTCGGTAATCGCTTCCTCCGGTTTAATCATGCGTCCACCGTCCGTGAGATCTCTTCTACAAAATCAACTATCACTCCATCGATCCCCATCAGATATTGCAAGTACTCTGCCTCAGGCACATTGCTGCATTAACAAGGCAAACCTCAAAGTCAGACACAACAACCTTTCCAAGGCTCATGTTTCTAAGAATGTTCCAAATTGAGGGACTTGAATTACTTCAGTTTGACATAAGTGAGGAGAGAAAGGTTGGACTGTTTGATCTTAGCCACTGCACCTGGATCTTTAAACACTCCTTCGATCTCTGAAACAATCCCTTGTAAACCACCTTCCAAGCACACCTTCATGGCCTCCTCCAGGGAGTTCCTCCGAACATGGTATTATGTTACGGTCCCGCCTTCCGTTAAGAAGAAAACCTGTCGGATTTTTCCAACACAAAGAACACATCCTAAGATCAACTGAATCATGGCATCAAGAATGTAGTAGCTAGCTTAGAGTCCTTTACATGATACTTGTTCTGCAACTTCCTAACAAGTTGAGCTACATCAGGCTGAAAGGTAGAGAAGATTATTGGCCTATCCCTGCCAAACTCAAACACCACCTGTCATAAAATTCACAGTAATTAAGATTCAAAATCCATTATTTAAGACATACACATATATATATATACCTGTAAGATAACTTGGAGAATATGGGTGAGATGGTCCTGTTGATAAACCTTGTAGTCATCGAATTTCAACTCGATATTGAAACCTAAAGAAGGCTCTACTTTCTGGAAAGCTTCTTGCAATGTACAAAGAGAATCATCGGTTTCAACATTCCACTTCTCAAATCTCCCATCCTTTGTTTTCCTGTATAAACATTTCCCTTCTTTCCCTGCTTCTTTCTGGGGTCCATAGCAAAGGAATTCCACTTCTCAACTCTGTGACTATTTTCTCGAAAATAGTACCCTGGAAATGAATTAATACCAAATTGATTTCCAAAATTCAATCTTTGAGGGAATACATATATAAACAAAGATTATATATAAGAAAAGTGAACATACATTCTCTTCAGAGAGGATAACATCGTCATGGAAAATGACAGGGCAGTCATCCTTTGTTACCTACAAAAAAAAAACATACATTCTCTTTAATGGCTTTCATTCTTGAATCGGAGCTCTGTCAAATGTTCATGCCATGGCCTCTGTGCCCTATAAGCAAGAAGTTCGGTATCCTACACGACGCTGCTCTGTTCAACTCCACCCCTGCACCCAACCAAAATAAAACCCCATAATCAAATGCGTCGTCCCTATTACAGAAACAAACAAAGACTGGCCTCTGGAAAACCGGGGGGAGCAGAGAGAAAGAGAAACTTTTTCCGGGACTTGGTCGAGGTTCGGCACATTTGCCTATTTTCTTTAACTCAACTGAAGTTTAAATAACAAAAACTTAGTGTTGCACATTCAAACCCTGTGGCCTCTCCAAATTGAAAGGTTGTAATAGTAAAAAAAGAGGTTAAGAGCCTTCGAAGGCCCAAATAAGTAGCAAAATATAAACAAAACAAAGAAAATGCAACAGGAGTCTAGAGCCCAAACTTCAGTTTTAACAAATGGATATTTGTGGAATTTGCCTTCTTTTCCATCCAATTTGTTAAGATAAGGGGAAATTATCCCAAGTTACTTATTTCTGTTTGGAACACGCGTCTCCATTTCAGCATGCAAAATCCCGGCCTCCCTAAAGGAAATAGAATTCGACTTTTTTTTTCTGTATTTCTTTGTAGGACTAAAATACGTATTATAAAATTATTAGTAGGATATATAAAAAAAAGAAAAAAAAAAGAGTTTTGTTCTTGTAAAGGTAAGTTATAAATTTGGTAAAAAAAAGCTACTTATTTAAGCCCATAGTCTCATCAGTCATCACTATACGTGAGAGTGCTTGAATAAAAGTATTAGACTCAAAAATATAGGCGGAAAACGATTCACGGGTCATTTGGTTCGGGTTATTTCGAGTTTGACTACATTCGTTTTAAGATCAGTTTGGGTCTGGTTCATTTTCGTTCGGGTCAAGGGTGATTTTGTGTCCTGTTGTTGATTTTCGTTCAGTTAATATTGGGTCGGTTAATTTCAGGTCGGGTCAATATTGGATTAATAAGAAATCGATCGGTTTTAGTTAGATTTTCTGGCCGAGTTAGGTTTTTCCACCCTCTATGTGACTTTATATAGCTTGTATATTTAACTTTTTGGTGAGTTGTGCGGCAGTTCACATCCAATCTTTATTTATTTTAAATATATTTTTTGTTTCAAGTTGCTTTCGGTTCGAGCAAAATTGGTTCGGGCCCATTCAATTCGGTTGAAAATCGGTTCAACTAAGATTCGGGTCAATTTCGGTTCGGTTCAGTTTATTTCGGATTTTGGATCGAATTCGTGTCATCGTGTTCGAACCAATTTTAGATCTCGATTCGTTTAAATCAAATTATATATCGGGTCTAGTTTGCCAAGCCTACTCAAAAATGAATTTGGGTAAAAATTATTGTTTGGACATCAATCCGACTTATTTTCTTTTTCAATTCTATAATATAATATTGAGAAAACTACATAAATAGTACCCCACCTATTCCTACATTATTGTTTTGGTACCCAAACTATTATTTTTGGCAAAATGATACCTAACGCTACGTTTTCATTCTGTTTTGGTACCCGACCATTAGAAATTAACGAAGATGATGACATGGCGTGATATAATCACACTTTTAATCCAAAACACTTGTATATTTTATCAATTTAATCCAAAATTTTCAAGTTGTCATCTACTTCCCCTCAACACCCAGTACCCAGCCACCATCTATTCTTAACTCATATTTTCCCCATTTGTGAAGAAGTTGAAAATCTTAGGGTTTGTAAAAAATTCAGAAATTACAATTTAACGGAAAAAACAATGAGAATAAAGATTGAAATCAACAGCGGTGTGAATAAATTTCACACCAATAGAGGCGATAACAATCCGAGGGGTCAAGGGGAGGTCGGTTTGCAGGTTTCAAGGGTAGAAGACAGTTGCTTGGAGGTAGGGGTAAACAGTGGCTTGGATGTTGGGGAAAAAGATAATAAATAATTGGAAAATTTGAGGTTTGATCCAAATTTTTGAGATGATTAAATTAGGGCAATTATTTTGAATTAGGACCTAATTGGTCAAATGTATAAGTTTTGGACTAAAACTACTATTATACCATGCCATTTACTTTGATGGAAGAAAAAATGGGTAATTTGCAATTCAACCCCCAAAATTAAGATAATATTTTAAATGGATGTAATTTGGACTAAATTGATAAAATACATAAGTGTTTTGGATTAAAATTGTGATTATACCAAGCCACGTCATCATCTCTGTTAATTTTTAACGGCCGAGGTACCAAAACAGAACAAAAACATAACTTTAGGTATTATTTTGCCAAAAATCATAGTTGGGATACTAAAACAGTAACAGGGGAATAAGTGGGGTACTATTTATGTAGTTTTCCCTATAACATTTTATTAATTTACCTCACATAAAAATTAAATACCCTATAATAATGTAGTCAAGGACGAAATTGAAATGAAAGTTCGAGGATAACCACAAATAGTAATCAAATGAAAGTCATTGGAAAGTTAGGATCTAATTTGTCTATTTTTGAAATTAAAAGGGGATTAAAATTATTTTAAATCAAAAGGGATGTTGGTCTAAGCTTTTCTAATGTTAAATTATTAGAAATAAAAAAATTAAACCAAAAAATAAGAAAAGTTGAGACTTAATTTAGCCCTTCCCAGTTCCCGCCACACAACTAACACTGTCACTGGATATAAACATTACTTATGCTTGAAATCTTAATAAAAGAAAAATATATAAAACTATGAAATATTAAAATAATGTAGAGGAGCCTAAAAAAGGACGGATTTGCTATTTGTTAATATCAACCATTTTCGGAAAAAAAATATTCGTCTCTTTTCGGTTTATATCCCAACACTAAAAAATTACATCCTAAATTCTAACCATAATTTTTAAGTTTTAAATTTTAAACCCTAAAAATATCCTTACACACAATACCATATACCCTAACCATAAACTTTAAACCTAAATCCTAAATTCTAAACTTATTTTTTTAGTGTAGGGCATAAACAGAAGCACCAAAAAAGACAGAAAATTTCTATTCACCGTTTTGAGCAATATTTAAATTCATATGTTAAGCCAGACCATGCAAGCATGTATGATATTTATACAAGGATATATATATATATATATGCAGAATTGATGTGGAAATTAGGATCTAATAAAAATTTAAATCTCGAAATAGAAAATAAGAAGATTATTTTTCTAAGTATTTTTATTCAATTGTGATTAGTAATAATGATAATTGGGATATAGCATTTTTAAACAACTTGTGCCTAATAACAGATTATAAAAAAAATCAATCAACATTGAAAAAAAAATCATGACCAAAGTTTTTAAAACTCAAATCTTCATTTATATATCTTATTAATGTAACAAATATGTCTTAGGTTTTATTATGTTGAGCCTACTTGACCAGTGGTGGAACTTGGAGTAAAAGTTTGAGGGGGCCAACTTAAATTTTTTTAAAAAAGTAGAGGCTTAAACGAAAAACTTTAAAATTTTTGAGGGTTTAACTAAAATTTTAAAAAAATTTAAGAGATTTAACAAAAAAAATTAAAAAGGTTGAGAGAGAATTTAATTAAAAATATTTAAAATTTTAAAACTTAATATGAATTTTTAAAAATCTTGAGGGGTCAAATTAAAATTTTTAAAAGTTTTAGGGTCAAAATTCAAATTTGTACTTGACTAGGCAAGATAAAAGCATTTTCTTTGTATGATAGTTTGTACGGTGCGTTGATAGGATAACAGTAAACTCTAATAAATTTGTAACTATGGATGCAAACCAGTAATTATGTGCTTACTCTACAAACGACAGGAATTATTTTGGCTCTACTCGTATGTTTAACTCATGACAGATTCTACATAATAACAAAAAAAAAAAAAAACTCATATCATTGAAATTATATAATATCATATTTAATATAATATAATATAATATAATATAATCATCAAATATTTGGATCAATTAACACGAGATTGTAGACCTTACGAATACAACAACTTTAAGTATTTGATGGAAGAATTTTACTAACCTTATAGTCATATTTGACTCGACGGGATTAGTCTCTACTAAAAACATTTGAACAAATAGATGGAGGAACTCGTAGTTCATAAAAAGTTTAACGAGTATAATATATAAATGAGAAAAATATAAAAACACGAATTTATTATATCTGATGATATAATAAGCTTCTAATAGATTTAATTATTTAAAAAATAATCATAAATATTACATTTTAAAATATTTTTACTTAGTTTACACTACATTTAAAATTCAAATTTAAATTAAGAAATCTGAATGTTGTATGAATGTTTTCCTAAAAATCAGACAACTTTGCTTAATTTTTTTTGGAACATTTCATATTAATTAATAACATATGGTTTAGAGACATTAATGTAGACCTTAGAGTTGCATTAGGACAAGAAACATAGCCTAGCTAGGGACAGCTGCAAATATAACTTGCTTGTAGTATGTAGCTAATTTGAATTATTGATATATACAAATGTTTTAAATAAATAAATAAAAAGATATATGGTTCATGAACATGAACTAAAAGACAATTAACTAGGTAGAAGAAGAAGTAATATATATATATATATATATGAAATGACATTAACTAATTAATTAAAAAAGGGGGACAATGCATCTATCTGAATATTAGGACAATCAATCATTAACTAAAGGAATTAATAAAGATCATATAGAAAATATAGGATGAAACAGGTGCAATAATTAAAGCAAAGGACAAATTTAATTAAGAAAGGGATTGGTCCAGGATTTTTAAATAACTTAATAGAGTAGAGTTTGATTTTATGTGAGACGGGCTTTATGACTCCAACAAAAAAATCTGATTATTATAATAATTCCACCAAAAAATTATATATTAATTCCTTAAAAATCGTATACACAAACAAATTTGTGTGAGTTAATTATTTTTGATAAGTTCGTAATTCATTAGGATGAAGAAGACAAGCTCGAAGTGAGTCTAAAACTAAGATAATTTCAAATTAGAAAATATAAATATAAAAATCTCTACTTTAAGACTAACTTAGTCAAAACCAAATGTTCCAAAGCTCTAATTTTGACAAACGTTTTGGTGTTAATTATTGAAAAGGAAAACATGTTTTTTTTTTAATAATGGGTTATTATCCATCACCAATGTTATGATCATGGTTGACTAAGCTTTAGATTAAGAAAGGATGAAAATTAGGATAGACTTTTCTTCACTTGTGTTTTATTTATTTATTTTAATATTATTTTTCTGTCTTGTTTTTGTCACTTATTGTATAAGAACTCTTCTTTAAAATGCACAATTGGGTTAGTTAATGTTCATGCATTTACAATAAAAAATAGAGGCATAAATGACCTTGCATTGCATTATTTTTTTTATAAATGATCTTTTATTAATGCATTAATACAATAATCACCAAGAAAAGAAAAAGAAAGACAAATCCAAAAAGTCTCTAGCAAAAAAAAGCAAAGATGGCCAAACCAAAAATTTAAAACCCTCTTGAATATTCTTGTCTCTATCTTCTTTTTGAAAAATAGGTTGCTATGGCAAATTGATCTACTACCTAATAAAAAACCTTCATGAATCTCCTTGCATTGCATTATTAACAGTAAAAAACTAAAATAGTGAATGTTTTACATCCACATTCATCACATGTTTTGAATACTTTGAATTGAATTCAAAGTCTTATACAAAGAAAATAACACTCAATCAATACAAGTAAAAAAGAATAATATATTTCCTTAGATTTTATATTTCATGGTATGAATATTTTGTATGCATTACATGTTAGTTGTAAACAGTCAAAAGAATATGTTCCCCAAAATCAATCTTTTACCTAACTTGTAGAAGAAAACAAAAGTAAATTAGTATGTAGCATTTTTCATGGAATATTTCACTTTTTCTTTCATCATAACACCATAAATTTGATTTGTTTTGGTTAAATTCTTTTATTAGTCCCCGAACTATCTGTACTCATTTCTAATCCTTGAACTTTTCAAGTTTTGAGCCTGACTTAAACAATAGTTGTTAAATATATCAAGTCAAATCTTGTTATTTGTCTCTTTGTTAAAAATGTCAGTTGTAGGTTTAGTTTTGTTTTCTAATTTGATTACTTTAAGCCATTATGATTTAATCATATTATCTTTGTACCACACGAGTCACGATTAAAATTTCAAAATTTGAAAAAAATACAAATACTAAATTTGACCAAATTAAAGTATAAAGATTAAATCAACAAATTATACATATTACATGGACTAATGATCGCAATTGACCATGTATTCTCCTTGATTTAAACTTCCCTAATCTCATTATAGAATTGTGCAGTGATGGTTAAAATTTTGTGGGAACAGAAGCTGTAAAAAGATGTGGAAAGTCAAAAGATAAATGATAATTAATATTCCCTGGCAAACAAAATTATGAAGTAAAATCTAGTAGTTGGGGAATAAAAACTAAAACTTTACAGCTTCAAAACCTTTGATTTTAAGCCAAAAACTTACAATTAGAACACAGTAACAAGTAACGACGACATTAGAACCGTCTCGAACATTTTCGGAGCCCTGAACGAAAACTAAAAAAATGAGTCCATATAAAGCGAAAGCATATTCTATTATACTTTGAAAGATTAATTTAATATTTCATTAACAAATCGATAGTTTTATTGTTTTGTTTAGAAAACACCTTAAATATAACTAGAACAATAAAAACAACTATTAACTTATAAGATTACCACTTAAAAAATGATTTAACTGTAGAGGTAAAAGGTTACAACAAAGTAACAAGTAACAACCACATCTCATGTACATGATTAAGTTGGAGGCTACCCAAAACATAAAAATCTAGCAACAAAATCTCCCATCTCATGATTCAACTCCAAGGCTTAGAATTTAGGAAACAAAAGGATACCACACTTTCACTTTGGGTAAATTCTAAGGTTTTCCATTTCTTCATATGCACATATACAAGGAATCACTGGCACTTCTAATTGATGGTATCCACAATTATGAATAGAAATCATTTATCTTTTTGGTGTCTTTATTTATGCTCACATTAAAAATTAAGTTTAGGGTATAAGATTAGAGTTTAGGAAATTTAGAGTTGGGTGTATTTTTAAGGGCATATGTGTAAGATTTAAAATTTAGAGTTAGAGCTTATAATTTAATTTTTTTAATTTTTTATGTTGAGCATCCAAAAGGACACCGAAAAGAGACACATAATTTGTATCTCACAATTATCATTCTTTTTTTCTTAAAAAAAACAATCTGTGTTGTTTCCCTCTTTTGAATACACAAATCAAAAGTTGAGGGAATTAAGGAAGAAATTTGTTAACCAAAAGTTCCACTTCCATCTCTTGTAAGGGATTGGGTGAACTATTTGAACTAATCATAATGCTGTAAAGTTGCTGGTATTTGCAATGGACGATTCGGATACAATGGATCAAAATATCAAGTATTACAAAAATGATATGAGCCGCTGGATGATGTGTTTTGGTGGGTCCGCGGAAATGAAGGGGTCCACTTGAAAGAGAAAATTAGCACCAAAAGTGGGGTCATTTGAAGAAAGAGCAGAGAGAGGGCCTTGACCAGGAAACGGTACAAGTTTTCTTACACAAACGTGTAAGAAAAGACCCGTCAATATAAAGCAATGGATTGGGTGGTTACTTATATTTTAGGGTAAATTTCCTAATTAGCACCTTATCTATGACCGTATTTCTGTTTTGGTATCCAACTATTTTTTTGGTAAAATGATCCCTAATATTGCGTTTTGCTCTGTTTTATACCCTGGCTGTGTAAAATTAATGAAAATGATGATGTGTCTAGTATAATCACAATTTTATTCCAAAATACTTATATACTTTTATCAATTTAGTCCAAAATTCATCCAATTTAAACATCATCTTAACTTTTTAGGGTAAAATTACAAATTACCCGTTTTATTTTTCTTTTCATCAAAACTGTTAAACTTTTTGGGAGTATGGGGGTTAGGTTTAGGGTTTGGAGTTTGTGGTTTAGGAGTTATAATCATCCTCCCTCGTGGTTTTGGGGAAGAAGTAATGGGAAAGGGGGAAATTTACGGTTTTAACCCAAATATTTTAGATGATGATTAAATTGATAGAGTTAGAATAATTTATAGAAATATACAAGTTTTGGTATCTCTGTTAAATTTTAACAATCGGGGTACCAAAATAAAATAAAAACTTAAAGTTAAGTATCATTTTGCAAAAATAAATAGTTGAGTTACCAAAACAGAAACACAGACATAGATAGAGTACTAAATAGTTAGTTTACGCTATATTTTATTACAGTCAATGAATGAGTTCCGACCTCTCTGAGTCAGAAGCAAGAAAAGAGCTGTTTCCATTTCGGCCAATGCCCTTTTCTCCTATATATAAAAGGAGCCTCTCTTGTCTTTCTTCCCCCTGCAAGTCTTCCCTTTTGTTTCCTTTGCCTTTGCTTTGGGGTTTCCTTTTTCTATGTCCGTACACGGGTTTCTTTGCTTGATTCCAATCGGCTAAGCTATCTCAGGTTCGGGAGTTGAGGGACTCAGATAAGCGAAAACATACAAGCTTAAGCTAGGCATGGAAGGTCAGAGCTTTGTTGTAAATGGAGGAAAAAAGATTCCCATTGGTTACAGGTTCCATCCTACAGATGAAGAGCTTGTGGTTCATTACTTGAAGAGGAAGGCTTTGAATCTTCCTTTACCTGCTTCTGTCATTCCCGAGTTCGACGTTCTGCAGACCGACCCTTGGAACCTGCCTGGTCAGTTTGCCCCTTCGGTTTAATACTTCTCGTCGTCAATTCTTTTAGTACCAAACCTATATACATATAATGTTTTGTGGGTTTCAGGTGATGTGAAAGAAAACAAGTATGCGTTTAGCAAAAGGTATGGTAATGACAGTAACAACAAATGCAAGAGAGTAGCCGGTTGTGGTTACTGGAAGCCCATAGGCAAAGAGAAACCAATTTTAGCTTCTGGAACCTGTCAAGTGATTGGCATGAGAAAAGCTTTGGTTTTCTGTGAAAGGAAGCGTTCAGATGAGACCAAGACCCGATGGCTCTTGCATCAGTTCCGCCTTGTCGACTCTGCTGAAACGCTCTATCCAACACGGGTATGTATATGATATAACTACAAATTCGTGTAAAAATATTACAAAACACGGAACCTAAAATTTATAAAGTATCGGATACTTGTCACTTTTTATAAATGTTAAATATCAAACTTGTCTCTAAGGATCGATATTTGTGTATTGCAGATGTTCAAGAGGGAATGGCTAGTTTTCAAGGTGATTCAAAGGGAGAGAAGAGGTAAAAAGCATGGTAGTAGCAGAAATCAGACAAGTAGTGCAATCCACATGCCTAGTTGTATTGATTTCACAGTGGAAGACAGCTCTGTCTTCGGTCCTCCTCCTCAACCTACCTCACCAAGTTCAAGTGAATGCTGCTGAGGACATTAGTTCATTTTCACATTGTTGTACGAGAAAGCGGTGAAAAAAAAAAACAACATTATTTACAGTCTCAGTAGACTTTGTATGAGATGTTTTCTTACAACTGTCTTATGGAAGCAAATCCCAGAACTGTGTTAGTTTTCTTCAAATATAAAACAATTGTTGTGAGAGGAAAAGTGGCGGGGAAAGTTAAATTATTTGTTTTTAAAGATATGACCAAAAGTAGATAGAGATATGAAAGAAATATAGGGATCCAAGTGTATGTTATCTAATAATAACAGCTTAGCATCTGCACATGGGGACTGATTCTTTCTTGCCCTATATTCATATAAATATGTACACTCAATCCAACATCTGAACAACTCAATTCAATACTCTTTTTAAAATATGCTTCCATTACCATTGATCCAATCTACGAGACTTTTCTAGTTTCAAAAAAGTGATTCTGCATAATTAATGTGTTGTTTCTGATAAAATAATGGTTTTGGTTGTGTTGGGAAAGGGAACAAAGACAAACAAAAGTGTTTTTTTGAATATTTTCCAGGCTTGGATCATAACGCAACTTTTAAATTCTATTGGCTTGATGATTGTAGCGATTCGCTAAAATATCGCTAAAATAAAAACGATGTTTTTTTAAAGGTGTTTGGATATAAAATATTTATTCCGTGGGGTTTACAAAAACCTTATAAAAATGGAGTCGCCACCGGCCACTTAGGTAGGCCGGACACCACAAAACCAGAGATTCAAAAGACAGGGTTCGGGAGTCGGTTACGGATGGGGAAGGATTAGCACCCCCACACAGCCCAAAAACTTGTACTTTAATAATTACCGCTTTATTAATATTGGATTTTCCAGATTAAAGTGACGATTATTTTAAATTTCGGTCATAATTGCGAATATATTTTAAGGGTCCCGTTATCCGAGAATAAACGCCCAACCACTATCACTACGCTTGATACTGGCCCCGCTTACGCTCGGATAAAAGGACACCGCATTAACAATTTATATCTCGATATGCAATTTTAATGGCAAAAATATAAAACATGGAAAAATATTTAGCATAATAAATATTGACATAACAAAATACTAATCTAACATAGATGATATTCTAGACTAAAACATGCATATATACATATTATTCTAAATAATAGATAAAAACAACTATAATATGTCAAAATAACAAGGCAGAAATAAGTACATATGGACAAACAAATATTTCGAAAAGACATGCATATTGGTAATAAAACACATTCCAACATATACGGGTCCACATATCGTACAAAAAGGGTAGGTATACTAACATATAACTCTAAAAAAGGAAACATACAAATATAAAAATACAAAATACGACATGTATGAATTAACTTAAAACATAACATGCTTGATATAAATAACCGGAAAAACATGAATATCATACTTAACACATATATATGCAAACATAAAATACGAGTCATATACGAGGGACATGAAATAAAATAATATCGACATATACGATTATAATACGAACAATAATATTTACAAAGAAAATAGGACTGAAATGAAAGAAAAACAAAAGTCAGTGGCAGAAATTGAAGAACAATAATATGTAATTTGGGGACAAAATTGCGAAACAAACAAAACCTAAAAGGACCAGAATTGTAATTAGACCAAGGGGCAGACCTAAAGTGAAAAATTAAAAAACGCGGGATGGTTAAGGCGTAATTTTACCATTCGTAAAATCGATTCGGTGTAATTTAGGGACTAAATTGTAATCCTTTGAAAAATCGGGGACTGGGGGTGTGATTATACCATGCGGCAAGACAAAAATGAAAATATTTGAAAACGCGGTGGGATTAAGTGTGTAATTTACCCATTCCAAAAATAATAATAACTATAAAAAGCCCATTTTTAGACCGAAACCCATTTTCCCCTCATTTCTTTCATTTTGGTTTTGTAACCCCGCTTATGTTCTTCATTCTCTCTCAGTTGTTCTTATAATACCCGAATCCGGGCCCGGTTCGCCGTGTTCTCTCCGCGCCGGCCGCCACTAATAAGCGGCTAGTGTAGGCTCCCAAAATACACCAAAACATTCCCTTTGTCGTCCTCAATACGAATCCGTGGTTGGATTGGAGGATACCCTTTCTTTACTCTAGATCTAAGAAATACGAACCCAAAAAAAAATATTTTTAGACCAAAATACAACTACAAAGGGTATTCTCTTCCCTTTAGTTCACCAGATCTGGCTTGTAGAAGCCGAGAGGTTTGTCACCGAGAGAAGGAAGACCCACAGACAAGGCCGGTAAGACTTACTTTTTTTTGTTTTTTTTTTTTATTTCAGTATATGCATGTAAAGAAACAAGTAAGAAAAAGAGACAAGTGTTTCTGAATGGATCCCTTTTTGATTATCTCGACCGTTACCAGTTTTTGGTTTTACAAGCTCTCTGTTTTTTTTTGTTACTACTCTCTCTCTTTTTTTTGCTAATCTTTTTGCTCATTTCGCTAAAATTTTTTTATTACCCCGTTACAATGCCCCGTTTCATATATATTATCGCCTCTGTTTTTTGTTGCAAGTTGTATCTTCTTTTCCAGATCGACATTTGCTTGTTGTCTTTGGCATAATCAACGCGGGGACTGAATATCGGCGCGGTGTGGTCATTCGTCGCCGAGGGCGGACGCATTTTTCGGCCGTTAGATCGATCCGATCTAACGGTCGAGATGGCTTGAAGAACGATCGGCTGGATGAAGCCTCGATCCGATGAGGCGGCTTGAGATTTCGCCACGTGGAGCTCCGCGATCGAGGAGTCGAACGCGTGGATCTTACGCGCGCGTGGGATATTAAAGCGTCCGCGCATGGACCACACGCGCGCGTGGCACTCGAACGGTCCATACGTGTGGAGCACGCGCCTGGCAGATATTTCTGACCTTGGTTGCATCGTGGCCGTTGGATCAGATCTTGATCCAACGACCCACAGTTACCTGCACGTTGTAATTAAATAGGATTCAGATTTGGGCCAAACGGGCCTTGTAATTGGATTTGTAATTGGACTGTAATTTTTTATTTGGGTTTAATATATTTGATTTTTTTCATTTTGTCAGCCCAATAATAATAATAGTATAATTATAACAGCAATACATATACATACGAAAATATATACTTATATTACATGATCATTAATTAATATAATATTCTAGTATACGTACATATAATCATACATATAATTAACATAACATCTAAATATTAATCAAATATGCTCATACTCTAGATACATACGCGACATACATACACCCCTAATACGTATACATAGCTTATACATGCACACACCATCTTATATTAGTAACATTCATATAATAAATATACATGCAATATTAATATATTTACAAGTAAAAATGAGTGATTACAGTTGCCCCTATTTGCTTGTTCTCATGGAATGAGAAACAAAGCAAAGATTCATAAGCACTCATTTTTATCAGACTTTCTGTTTGTAGCCTTGGAAAACGAATTCTTTTGGACATCTCCGCTTCTTCCTTGGCTGAATCTTCAGGCTCGTAAGTTCTTCCTATATAGAGCTTCGTCACCTTCCGATCTTGGAGCTACAGGCTCTTTTCGACATAGAACCCTTCGCTCTCATTTTTATCGGACTTCTGTTTTGTAGCCTTGGAAAACGAATTCTTTTGGACATTTCCGCTCTTCCTTGGCTGAATCTTCAGGCTCGTAAGTTCTTCCTAAATAGAGCTTCGTCACCTTCCGATCTTGGAGCTACAGGCTCTTTTCAACATAGAACCCTTCGCTCTTATTTTTATCAGACTTCCCTATTTGTAGCTTTGGAAAAACGAATTCTTTTGGACATCTCCGCTCTTCCTTGGCTGAATCTTCAGGCTCGTAAGTTCTTCCTATATAGAGCTTCGTCACCTTCCGATCTTGGAGCTACAGGCTCTTTTCGACATAGAACCCTTCGCTCTCATTTTTATCAGACTTCCCTGTTTGTAGCTTTGGAAAAACGAATTCTTTTGGACATCTCCGCTCTTCCTTGGTTGAATCTTCAGGCTCGTAAGTTCTTCCTATATAGAACTTCGTCACCTTCCGATCTTGGAGCTACAGGCTCTTTCGACATAGAACCCTTCATTTTAAGACAATGAAGCTCGGAGTCTTTCCTATATAAGACTCTTTGCTTTTGACACAACAGGTTTCCTATATAACCCTGTGTCATAGGTGAATTGCTTTGTGGGAGTTCTTCCTATATAGAATCATGAAGTCTTCACCTTGGAGCCTTGATCCTTCCTATATAGAACCTTTGGCATCTGGAATCTCAGAGCTACAGGTTCTTCCTATATAGAACCTTTTACTCTAAGACAATAAAGCTCGGAGCCCTTCCTATATAGAACTCTTCGCTTTTACGACACAGCAGATTTCCTATATAATCTTGCGTGTCATGGGTGAATTGCTTTGACCGGGAGTCCTTCCTATATAGAATCATGAGTCTTCTTCACCCCGAGTCTGTCAGTCCTTCCTATATAGAACTTTCAGCTTCTGAAACCTCAGAGAGAAGGATTCTTCCTATATAGAACCTCTCTCTAGAGCTTGAAAACATGTGCCTTTATGTAAAAACATTGTCTTCTCATTTGGGATTCACACCGTGATTGTCTCTTTGGATCTGCAGATACCTGTCCGAGATGAAAACAAAATGCTATGACAAATGAATGAATTGACATGCTCCTAATTCTAGTGATGCTTGACTACTCATGATGCATGAAAGTCAATCTTTGGGTGGGCTTGTTTTGGTCCTTATTTGATCTTGACGTCCGTTTTCTCCTTTTTTACGGGCATCGATACCCCGCTCCACTGTCAGGTTCAACCATCTCAACCTTTCTTTTTCTCCAATTATGATTTGGAATTTTAAAGCGCCCCTTTCGGGTTTTCACTTTAAAGAGATTTTTTTTTGAGAGGGGTGCCCTTCTGGTTTTCACCTGGGAGATCTCTTTTGTTATCTCAGACGCCTTTCTTGAATAGATAGGACATGTGCCATTGGTTATCCTACCAGGTTGTTTGAAGCTTCCCGCCTTCTCTATCGACAGCCATTAGGGAACTAGAGGACGGAGTTAACATTGTTTTCTTTAATCACCTGCATTTCCAAGGTTAAATCATAGTAATGCTCCGAAATCTCTTGTTTCATTATAAGCCTATGTTATCTTATTTGATTTGAAATTGACAAGAAGGCTAGGAATGGATGTTCAAAATACAGTTTTTATTATGATTAAGGGTTTGGGATATCTTAAAAGAAAGGTATGACACACATGAAGATACAAAATCTCTCATTATCCTCGATATGAATGATACATGATCCTGTCAACTGGTGTAGAATTTTTTTTGCTGAAGCTTCCTCTTCATGATGTTCATGGGGATACCCTTCTCCTCGGATATTCAACTTTTCAATTTACCCAAGCCGCCTTTACGAGTTTTCAACTTGGGTCCTTCTTTTTGCTTCAAGACGCCTTGGGTTTGGGTTTTTTCGTCTGAGCTCTCCGATTTTTTTTTTTTAGAGATAGTATTTCTTGACGGCATCAGAATTTACGGGATTTTTAAGCTCGTCCCCGTCCATTTCTGTTAGGATCAGGGCTCCTCCTGAGAAGGCCTTTTTTACGACGTACGGTCCTTCCCAGTTGGGCATCCATTTTCCTCGAGAATCTTTTTGGATAAGGAGGATTCTCTTGAGTACCAGATCCCCTTCTTTGAATTCTCTTGGGCGCACCTTTTTGTTGTAAGCCTGCACCATCCGCTTTTGGTACATCTGACCATGACAAATGGCTTTTAGTCTTTTTTCGTCAATGAGATTTAGCTGGTCGAATCTGGCCTGCACCCATTCAGCTTCTTCCAATTTTACTTCGTTTAAGACTCGGAGAGACGAAATCTCTACCTCAATTGGGAGTACTGCTTCGGTACCATACACCAAGGAGTAGGGTGTTGCCCCTGTTGATGTACGAATGGACGTCCTATAGGCGAAAAGGGCAAAATGCAACTTCTCATGCCAATCCTTGTAGGTATCCGTAGTCTTCGCTATGATCTTCTTTATATTTTTGTTTGTTGTTTCCACTGCTCCATTCATTTTAGGACGATAGACTGTGGAATTATGGTGTGTTATTTTGAATTGAGTGCACACGTCCTTTATCGTTTTGTTGTTCAGATTGGAAGCATTGTCGGTGATGATCCTCTCTGGCAACCCGTATCGACAAATAATTTCCTCCTTTAAGAACTTACAAACCGTAGTCCTGGTGATATTGGCGTAAGACGCTGCCTCTACCCATTTAGTGAAGTAGTTTATGGCGACCTGTTGCGTGTGATAAGTGCTACGCAAATGTGCAAGTATACACGTCGCAAGTAATAAAGTGATACGAGTATCGAGTATCGTCTCCACAGGGATTGGTTTGGGCCACTTTGCTTAAGTTATTCTTTGACTTTGTGTGAAAATAAAAACACAATTGATAATAGAGGTTTTAATTAACGAGAAAAGTAAAAGCAATAAACTAAAAGAATAGATGAAAGAAAAAGAGAGAATAGGCCAGGTTATCGTGAGTTGAGGTGTGATAGCCGATTGGATCGTCTTGGTAAAAGAGTGCAAGGGCAACTCAGTTGCCGTGGTAACTTTACAGCGGGGTTGCCTTGGCAACTAATCGACGGTTGCACGGGCAACTACTTGGGCGTCTGGGCAGCAACTTTAAGGTTTCGCGGAGTGTTCTTTAATGGTTTCTTCTTATCCCTAAGTCGAAACTCTAGCTACTTGTGCATGCCTTGATAATACATCCCCTGCGTGAATCAAGGGTGAACAACAACCAATCTTGCGCTCCTCTTAGCCGTTGAAATCCTTAACTTATTCCTAAGCCGAATTAATCTTCACCATCATTGGATTGAATAAAGACCATACTCATTCGTTTCTTGAATCTAACTCTCCGATATTAGATAAATAGATGAAGTTACGAGATCCTCTCCCAATTCACTGCAAACAAGAATAAGAACCAAGAATGAGTAAACCTTGAATTGAAAGTGCAAACTCTTATTACCTAAACAAAATCCAATTGTTTTTCACAACAACAAAACACAATAACCCCAACCGATCAAGTTAGTTCATGGTTGGGTTCAAAAGATATACAAAGAATAATCCCCAAACCATGAATCTAATGGAAGCAAAGAAGAAGAAGAAGTCAAAATTTCCCCTAATGCTCTCTATCGAAATTTCTCTATTTTTCTCTATCTGAATTGTTGAAATCTCCTTGCTATTTATAGGGCTAGGCCAAAGTCCTTCTTTGAGGAGGAGTTTGAGTTGGAATTAAATTATCTTTAAAGAATATAATTCTTTATTATAATTTTATTCCTATTAGAACTTCTCCTATCTTCTTGGAATTTAATTCTTCTTTAATCTCTACATGGCAATCAAATTCCTTTGGGCTTGGGCCTTGCTCCATGTCATCTTGGGCTTGTAAAATCATGAATTTCGACATCCCTATTGCATTTAGTTTTTTTCGACAAATGCCATGGCAACTGCTGGCTCGGCGTCTCCTTCATGCATTGCCCGGCAACTAGCTCGGCATATCCTTCATGCATTGCCACGGCAACTAGCTCGGCATTGCTTTGGCAAGTGATCTGCACATACACACACAAAAACACACCAAAGCAAAGCATCTATTTCCACAAAAATCACCAAGTTATGTAATCAAGCTCATCGATTGAAGGAAACATGGATTAATGCATGAATGGCTAACTATGCAACTAATATGAGCCTAAGTCTAACAATAATATGATGAGTAAAAGGGTAAGAAAAATAGTACTTTTGAACACTTATCACACCCCCAAACTCGAACTATTGCTTGTCCTCAAGCAATGAAAACTCATAATTACCTGCCAAGACTTCAATTTTCACAAACTCAGCTTTGAACTTGATTTCAATTCTCTGAACCGGGGCACAAAGTATGATTGGCTTTTTATTTTTCAGAAAACTGAGGAATTACTCGGAATCAAACTATAATGCGTGTGAGTGTGTGCGGAGTTGTGTGCAAGTTGATTTTTCAGATTCTATGCAAACAATAGGTTTTCAAATTACTTCATTGGGTTCTTTTTAACATGTTTTAACTAGAGCCAATTTCGGGCACCTCTAGTGTTTTGTTTTTAGTTTTATTAAGTTAATTTAATCGACTAGAGCCGGTTTCGGGCACCTCTAGTTAAATTTTTTTTAACGCCTCCTAGAGCCAGTTTCGGGCACCTCTAGTGATCAATTTTTTTAGCACATGCTAGAGCCAATTTCGGGCACCTCTAGCATTCATCCAATTTTTATTCTAATCCCCCAATTTGTTAATTATCGACCTAAGTTTACTAGAATTCCTTAAATCAATCAAACCACAACAGTGTTTCATCCAATTTAGCATCATAGTAAAATTCTAAGTTTTTCCATGGTTATCCTAGAAAAAAAATTCTATCAATTAAGTGCATTGGCAAAGTCATCATCGAATATTCATCAAATCTAAACAATTCTTGTTCCAATTTAAAGGCATGGCAAGCAATTTATGTATCCTAAATGTAATACTTAAGTGTAACTAAACATGGTAATTACTAATAACAATCCCCCCCAAACTCGAGTGAGGCATTGTCCTCAATGCATGCATAAAAATAACGAAAAAATAAAAATAAAAATGCATACGAGGACTTACTCCGAGAGTTCGTCATCGTAGATTATTAGTTTCCTTCTAGTCGGTGTCTTGATTCCTTTGCTTGAACGCGATGGTTGTTTTCTTGTTGCCGGGATGTCTTTAGCTTTGGTTGCCGTGGCATCTTCAGGGTTGGTTGCCGTGGCATCAGCTTGTGCAGGCACGATGTAGGTTGTCGCGGCATCTTCTTCATTGGTTACTGGGGCAAGGATCTTGGCAGTAAATTTCCTTAGCATAGTAGTTGTGAGTCTTGTTGTGAAAAAGAAAACAAAGAAAACCTAAAAACTAAAGATAATGAAGAAAAATAAAATATCTCCTAAAAATAAAAATGAACATAAAAAGAAAAAGAAAAAGAAAATATTGAAAGGAGAGCATGCTCAAGCATCTCCTAAAGTGACCACTTCTAATGTTACTGTATATCTGAGAAAACTTGAGGAGAGTCGTTTCCGATACTTCTTATAGTCCATCCGTACCCTCCATCGGGTGACAATATTGCCCAAAAAGAGTTGGGCCAATGTGCTCCCGGCTACTCCCTTTTGCATTACCATGGTGGAGGTGTCTTTCTTCTTTGTTCGCTTGTAGTCCATGTATATTCTCCACCTTGCTACTATTCCTGAAGGCATAAATATATTAATAGGAAAAATTATATCCATTCTCAACCATTCAATTACCTCATTCTTGTCGACTTCTATCATGGTTGGATGTAGCCTTTGTTGTCGTGGCAATTGCTGCTCAAGCCAATTGCCGTGGCAATTGCTGCTCAAGCCAATTGCCGTGGCAATCAGTTGCCAAATTTTGCTTTAAGTCAAGGGAAGAATCAATTTTCTGAAGAGCTTTATGAATCCAAACACCTTTTTCTTTTGGCCTCTCAAACATCTCCATCAGTAGAGATTTCGATAGCTTCAAATCTACCAACCTCGGTTCCTCAAGACATACCTGCAATGGACGAGGTGAGTTTTTAAAGAATTCAAAAGGTTCAACTATTACTTGCTCATATTCCATTGGCAAAGTACTATCATCTCGTTGATCTTGCATGTGGTCGTGTAATTGCCGTGGCAATTGTAGATGAGAGCAATCTACAGATTCCTGTTTCAACATCAACGTTGTAACCTTCTGGGCATCAGGTTCCTTAGAATTTGTTGTAGTATTATTGTTCTCAGCTTCACTGAGTGTTGTCGCGGCATTGCTCTGTTCAAGCTCCTCAATCATTGCCGAGGCAATTTGTTGTTCATGCTCATCATGTGTTGGGCAGTCTCTCTTATTGGCATCCTCTTGACTTTGAGGTTCTAGTTGTTCCTCACACATCGGAGAGATTTCTTTGTATTGCTTTTTATCCTCTTGCCTTGGGACGTCAGTATCCCTAGGAATGAATTGTTGGTGCATGTTATCCATGACATATGTGGATCTCCCCAATTGATCTTCTGAATCCCCTAAGGTTGCATCCCACTGAGCTATCCTCGTATCCATAGATTTTGATAGCTCTCGAATCTCTTCAATTGATCCGTCAAGTCTAGCCAAGGAAGCTAGTAACGTTTCCTCCAAAGAATTGGAATGCTCTTGAAAAGGACTACATTGCCATGGCATATCTGTTGCTGCGGCAAAATTGTTATGGTAAAAAAAATTTTGAGCTTTTTGACCATACCATGAAGAATTTTGCTGCTGGTTCCCTCTATGGTCCTCCATGTAGTTATATGCACCGAAAATGTGAGGGCAATTTTCAAACACATGATGTTCTCCACACATAGCACAAGATTTTTCCACGGTATAAGTTCTTTGGGCTTTTCTCGGTTGGTATAGGTAATCATCAAAGGGTGCAAGAAACTCTTGATTGGATTGATTCATATCTTCCAACATCATCTCTCGAATAGATCGGCTTTTATTTCCCGACATGTTGATGTCCCTTAACTTGTAGCGCACCTAATTTTTTTTTTTTTTTTTGATAAAACAAACAAAAAGAAAAGTTAGTAAAACTAATAGAAAAAATGCAATAACAAAAACAACTAACACCAATTGCCAATCCCTGGCAACGGCGCCAAAAACTTGTTGCGTGTGATAAGTGCTACGCAAATGTGCAAGTATACACGTCGCAGTAAGTAATAAAGTGATACGAGTATCGAGTATCGTCTCCACTGAGGATTGGTTTGGGCCACTTTGCTTAAGTTATTGACTTTGTGAAAATAAAAACACAATTGATAATAGAGGTTTTAATTAACGAGAAAAGTAAAAGCAATAAACTAAAAGAATAGATGAAAGAAAAAGAGAGAATAGGCCAGGTTATCGTGAGTTGAGGTGTGATAGCCGATTGGATCGTCTTGGTAAAAGAGTGCAAGGGCAACTCAGTTGCCGTGGTAACTTGCACAGCGGGGTTGCCTTGGCAACTAATCGACGGTTGCCTGGGCAACTACTTGGGCGTCTGGGCAGCAACTTTAAGGTTCGGCGGAGTGTTCTTTAATGGTTTCTTCTTATCTCTAAGTCGAAACTCTAGCTACTTGTGCATGCCTTGATAATACATCCCTGCGTGAATCAAGGGTGAACAACAACCAATCTTGCGCTCCTCTTAGCCGTTGAAATCCTTAACTTATTCCTAAGCCGAATTAATCTTCACCATCATTGGATTGAATAAAGACCATACTCATTCGTTTCTTGAATCTAACTCTCCCGATATTAGATAAATAGATGAAGTTACGAGATCCTCTCCCAATTCACTCGCAAACAAGAATAAGAACCAAGAATGAGTAAACCTTGAATTGAAAGTGCAAACTCTTATTACCTAAACAAAATCCAATTGTTTTTCACAACAACAAAACACAATAACCCCAACCGATCAAGTTAGTTCATGGTTGGGTTCAAAAGATATACAAAGAATAATCCCCAAACCATGAATCTAATGGAAGCAAAGAAGAAGAAGAAGTCGAAATTTCCCCTAATGCTCTCTATCGAAATTTCTCTATTTTTCTCTATCTGAATTGTTGAAATCTCCTTGCTATTTATAAGGCTAGGCCAAAGTCCTTCTTTGAGGAGGAGTTTGAGTTGGAATTAAATTATCTTTAAAGAATATAATTCTTTATTATAATTTTATTCCTATTAGAACTTCTCCTATCTTCTTGGAATTTAATTCTTCTTTAATCTCTGCATGGCAATCAAATTCCTTTGGGCTTGGGCCTTGCTCCATGTCATCTTGGGCTTGTAAAATCATGAATTTCGACATCCCTATTGCATTTAGTTTTTTTCGACAAATGCCATGGCAACTGGCTCGGCGTCTCCTTCATGCATTGCCCTGGCAACTAGCTCGGCATATCCTTCATGCATTGCCCTGGCAACTAGCTCGGCATTGCTTTGGCAAGTGATCCTGCACATACACACACAAAAACACACCAAAACAGCATCTATTTCCACAAAAATCACCAAGTTATGTAATCAAGCTCATCGATTGAAGGAAACATGGATTAATGCATGAATGGCTAACTATGCAACTAATATGAGCCTAAGTCTAACAATAATATGAGTAAAAAGGGTAAGAAAAATAGTACTTTTGAACACTTATCACGACCAAAATGAAACGATGCCCATTGGAAGCTTTCGGATGGATCTGCCCGATAACGTCCATGCCCCACGCTACGAAAGGCCACGGAGAATTCATGGTGTGTAGAGGTGATGGGGGTGCATGAATTTTGTCAGCGTAAATTTGGCATTTGTGGCATTTTCTGGCGTAATCGATGCAATCTCCCTCCATGGTCAACCAGAAATAACCGTATCTCATAATTTTTTGGGCTATAGACAGCCCGTTGGCGTGCGTTCCACAGATCCCATCATGTACTTCGGCTAAGATTTCCTTCGCCTCCCGGGCATCCACACATCTCAGCAATGTTTGATCATGACTTTTCCTATATAGGATCTCCCCATCTAGGACATATTTTGTTGCCATTTTTCTGAGCGCTTTTCTGTCATTGTCGTTTGCCCCTTCTGGATACTTTTGAAGCTTGACATATTGCAGGATATCATAGTACCATGGATTTCTGTCAATCTCTTCCTGTATACTACAACAATGAGCAGGCTTCTCAAATGTCTACATCTCAATGGGTTTCATTTCTGCCCAAGTGTTTGTTTTAAACATGGATGCCAAGGTTGCCAATGCATCTGTCATCTGATTTTCTTCTCGGGGTAGGTAATTGAAGCTGACCTTTTCGAACTCTTTGACGAGCTCTTGGATCCATTCGTGATATTTGACCAACTTCGGGTCTCTGGTTTCCCACTCCCCGCGCAATTGGTAAATGACTAAGGACGAATCTCCGAACACTCGAAGTTCCTTAACTTTTCTCTCGATGGCTGAGTTCAGTCCCATGATGCAAGCTTCATATTCAGCTATATTGTTTGTGCAAAAGAATTCCAATCTGCTGGTGAAAGGATAATAGACGTCCTCAGGTGAAATTAGCACTGCCCCTATCCCATGTCCGAGGGCGTTGGAGGCTCCATCGAAGTAAAGTTTCCATGACTTATCATCTGAAATCTCTTCTTCGGTTGTAATGCACATCAAGTCTTCGTCTGGAAAACTAAAGTTCAATGTCTCATAGTCATCCGAAGCACGACTAGCTAGGAAATCCGCTACGGCACTCCCCTTTACGGCTTTCTGATTAACATATACCATGTCAAATTCGGATAAGAGCATCTGCCATCGGGCCATCCTTCCCGTTAGCGCCGGCGCTTCCATTAGGAACTTTAATGGGTCTAGCTTGGATATCAACCAGGTAGTATGGTACAACATGTACTGTCTGAGCCGCTTGGTAGCCCAAACTAGAGCACAACACAGCTTCTGCACTGGCGGGTACCGTGTTTCGCAATCATTGAATTTCCTGCTTAGGTAATAGATGGCCTGCTCCTTTTTTCTTGACTCATCGTGTTGCCCCAGCACACATCCCATTGAATTCTCGAAGACTGTTAAATAGAGAATTAGTGGTCGACCAAGCACTGGTGCGACAAAAATTAGAGCATTTGTCAGGTACTTTTTGATCTTTTCTAGGGCTTTTTGACATTCTTCATCCCACACGCCAGGATTATTTTTTTAAAGAAGTCTGAAGACCGGGTCGCATTGATTGGTTAATTGGGAAATGAAACGAGAGATATAATTCAGCCTCCCCAGGAAACCGCGGACTTCCTTCTGCGTGCGGGGTGGTGAAAGGTCCTGGATGGCTTTCACTTTATCTGGGTCAATCTCAATCCCTCTTCTGCTTACTACGAACCCTAAGAGTTTTCCAGAAGTAACGGCGAAGGTACATTTGGTAGGATTGAGCCTCAGTTGGTACTTCCGTAGTCTTTGGAATAGTTTTCTCAAGTTTTGTAGGTGCTCTTCCTCTGTTCGAGACTTGGCAATCATATCGTCCACGTATACTTCTATTTCTTTGTGCATCATGTCATGGAAAAGAGTCACCATTGCCATTTGGTACGTTGCCCCTGCGTTCTTTAGCCCAAACGACATCACTTGATAACAAAAAGTCCCCCACATGGTTATGAATGGTTTTCTCCATGTCGTTAGGATCCATCTTTTTATCTGGTTGTATCACGAGAAGCCGCCCATGAAGGAAAACCATGAATGTCTGCGGTGTTGTCAACCAGCGCGTGTCAATATGTGGCAAAGGGAAGTTGTCTTTTGGGCTAGCTCGATTTAGATCCCTGTAATCTACACACATACGAACTTTCCGTCTTTCTTTGGTGACTGGTACAATGTTTGCAACCCACTCGGTGTATTTGGCTACCTCCAAGAATCCAAAGCATCAAATTGCTTTTTCACTTCTTCTCGGATTTTTAACAACATCTCGGCCTCATTCTCCGAAGTTTTTTTGTTGTCTTGGTTTGCACTCCGATTTTGTTGGCAATTTGTGCACCACTATGTCGGTGTTCAATCCCGGCATATCTTGATAAGTCCAGGCGAAGACATCCTTGAATTCATGAAGCAGGGCTATCAGTTCATGCTTGGTTTTTGAGGAAATAGTCGTTCCTATTTTTATTTCTTTTTTCTTCTTCTTGATCCCCAAGTTGACAATTTCCGTTTCTTCTTGGTGGGGCATAATCATCTTTCTTCGTCGTCCACCATTCTCTTTAACTCTTAGGGACCTCAATTTCTATTTCATCATATCCTCCTCAATTTCCTCTCGAGACCTCGGGGCATTCGAAATTTACTCGAGATTGGATCCAAAGATCATTCATATCGTCAATCATGAGCGACCTGCATTAAATGAGAATGAATTGCATTGGGAAAGAGACGGCTTTACATGAAGGGAATGAATATGAAGAGTGCATGAATGGAATAAATGAGACTTTGGTCATTTTTAAGAAAGTGGGGATATTTTCATTTCAATCAAAAAGTTAACATAGGTGCCCCATACAAGAGATCCCCATTGTCTATGGGCAAAAACAAAAGGTTGATTCGGAGCATTACTCTGATCTATTCCTAAAAACTACAGGTAGATCAATGCAGCTCCAGTTATCGAGTGTTTCCCCGGGATGGCAAGGGCGGATGTTGGTCAACATTTTGCTACCTCAGTCCTTTTCAGCTATCATGTTGATGTACATCCCTTCAAATGATTTACTGAGCATTTCCTCTTGGTTAAGTTCATCATTTTTCTTCATTGCCTCTCCAATATCTTGTCCTGGCTGGTAGAACCCTCCGGAGATGAAAGTGGCTTTCAAACTAGGAAAGGACATCGACCTCTACGTAATGTCTTCTCCTTTAGATCTGGCTTTTCTTTGCTCCTCTTTTCTCTTATATTCTTCTTTCTTCTGTTGGACACTTGGTTGGTAACCCAGCCCGAAACGATCCTTCTTGGTTATCATATTCTTGGGTCTCAGGTTTCCTTGTAATTTCTTTCCCACCCTTTTCCTATTTTGGCTCCTCAGCCTGAGTTTTCGCGACGGTCATCTTGGTACAATTAGATAACTGGGGTAAGGGATCCGGCTTCCTTCAAAACGAATGTGGCATTTACTAGTTCTAATGCTCGGAACGAGCATTCTGTGGCATCTTCATCATTTTGAATGTAGGGGGTGTCACGATGTCACGGAAGCAACAAATTCATGCTCGCTTCTACGGTGACCAATTTGCCTTCAACTACAAATTTTAATTTACGATGCAATGATGATGGGACAACTCTGCGCGGAGTGGATCCAAGGTCTTCCCAATAAGCAGCTATAAGATGGTTTTATGTCCATCACCACAAAATCGATCACATATTGGTTGGTCCGATCAATAGGGGCACCTCAATTTTCCCCATTGTTCATTTTTGCGTACCATCAAAGGCTCTTACCGAGTTATAGCAAGGCTTTTAGGTGCGAACCATCTATTGGCAATTTTTGCGGGGTTACCATAGGCAAGACATTTAATGCTGACCCGTTGTCGATCGGTATGCACAGTAATACATACCCTTTGCGGTGGGTAGTAATGTTAAGGGCTTTGGTAGACCCCATTTCCCCTCGGGATCTCATCATCACTGAACGTGATATGATTATAAGCGATAATATGCCCTACTATCGTGTCGGGTTTGTTCTGAAATGTCTGGGGCACAAAAGTTTGATTCAGCACCTTCAATAGCGTCTCCCGATGCTTCTCTCGAACTCAAGAGTAATTCTAGCACTTTGTGATCCTGGGCGGTTGTTTCCGTAGTTGTTCCACTACGTTTGTACTCGCTATGTCTCAAGAACTTTAGAAATTCTTTGGCCCGGGCCTCGATTCGCGGTTCATTTATCTTTTGGGAGGTTCTTCTCCAAATATCTCGTAGGCTAATCGCTGTATTCTTCCCCCTATCTTTTTCATTTGCTCTCAAAGCCTTGGAGGAATAACATCGGCCGCTCCTTGTGAAATGGCACGCTTCACCAACGTTCACATTGTTCGGCTTTGTTGATCTTCCAGCGTAGACTCTTTTACACCGCTCGTGTTCTCGATTTTTTGGCATGGTCACATTCGCGGCATAATTCCGGGAATTTGTCGCATGTCTTTGAATGGGAATGGAGATGGTGCTGTAATGACGATCTTGGGATTTATTTTGCTGGTTTCTCCTTGGGAGACACCTGCATTCCCTATCCTGGGAGAGATGATAAAAGGTCTATCCTTCCCGTCTCTAGTTTTGGGGCTATCCGTCATGTGTACGTCTGATCCCTTCCCCATGGGTTCCTCAAAGAATTCAATTTGTTTTTCATTCATCAACTTCTGCACCAATTTCTTGAACTCTTCGCATTCTTGGATATCATGTCCTTCAGTCTGATGGAATTCGCAATATTTTCCGCATTTCTTCTGCCTTGTTATCATGCCTTTGTTGATCACACGAGCCATGCATAATTGTTGAAATACCCACCGTAAAGGAGACTTGACTTCTGACACGTCATCCTTTATCCTCCTGGTAAAGCATTCTTCTATGACGTTTACCCCTCTGTTCCCATGATTAGGCAGCGGGTTGTTGGCTACGCTAGGCTCTTCAAACTTCAATATCCCGGAATCGATTAAGTTCTGTACAAGCTTTTTGAAGGCAAGACAGTTCTCAGTGGGATGTCCAGGGGTACCGCCGTGATAGTCGCAATGCGCGCTTGGATTATACCAAGGCGGGAAGGGTGGATTGACAGGATTAACGATGTATGGTCGGACCAAGTTTGCTTCATACAACTGGGAATAAAGCTCTGAGTATGAAACAGGTAGGGGAGTGAAAGTTCTCATCTCTTTATCCTTTTTGGTGACTCTCTCATCTCTTTGATTCGAATTTTGTGTTTTTCCCACAGGTGCTTGTGGCTGTGAGACTGTGAAGTTCTTCGGGGCGGTATAGGCGCTGGTGGTGTTTACTTCATTTCTCTTGTTGTACTTTCGAGACCCTTCTCCACCATCATTCTCGCCGCTCTTAATTGCGGTTCGAGAGACTCCCAGTCTTGATCAAGTCGGCAAAACTCGTGTTGTGTTATTAATGAGGCGATCGAAGAGTGCCCTTTTGAGTGTTGACAAATAATGGCGTGATTTCATGCTCGGGATAGGTGGCTGGATTTGGGCGGCCATTTTCTCTCACCTTTGGGCATATTGTCGCAAGCTTTCATTGGACTTACGCCCCATATTTTCTAGCATAATTCTGCTAGGGATCATGTCCATTACATGTTTGTATTGCTCGGAAAATGCTTTAGACAAATCTTTCCATGTCTTGACATTCGCTTTGCTTAACTTAGTATACCAACGTAACGCCGCTCCAGTTAGACTATCCCGAAACAAGTGGATCAAGTAGCTTTTCATCTTTATGGTAAGCGCCATTTTTACGCAATACATCGTTATGTGTGCGAGAAGGACATGTGGTTCCGTCATATTTATCGAACTCCGGCGTTTTGAATTTTGGCGGCAAGACAAGATCGGACACGGACTTAGGTCGCTAGCGTCGTTTCTGATTCTTCATTTGATTGTAACACTTTAAATTTTTTTCTTCCATGAGGCGAAATCTTTCTTCCCACTTTCTTTCTACCTCATTCCGGATCCTTTCGACCATGTTTAGGTCCGCACTTCTTCTTCATAAAGTGCTTCGGTATCAAGGGGTTGAGTCTCGGTGTGCCCCTACTTGAAAGCTGGAAGACATTCTGTAGGGTCAATATATACACCTCCTAGCCTGGTTTGGTGCAGTTGGTTGAACCTTGTAGTGAGCCGGGTACCTTCCGGCTGGGATATTTTCTCCTTCTACTCGTTTTCCAAGACTTTTTGCCAGCAATGCCGTTATGTCGATACTATTGATGTTTGTGGTGTGCAATCTGATCACTAAGGCTTCTCTGCGGGCCTCTTCAAGCCTTGTCTCAAGCTCCCTTTGCCCTCTTTCTAGACTGATTATTCTTTCTTCCATGAGCTTTCTTTGTAGCCGGGTAAAGTATAGGTGATGAATGATTGCGGGTTAACACTACATAGAATGCCACAATATTCATATTGTTAATATGGTTGCAAAAAATAAATGCATGTACAATGATGCAAATGTTATGATGCAAATGCAAAAATGCATGCAGACAAGGTACTGATTCCACTGGTAATCACCATTTTGAATTACTTTCACGGGAATTAAAGGGTCTTGATTACAACAAAATTCGTGTTACAAAGTAAAGATCCCTAGTACAAAAGATCTAATTATAACACAGAATCCTATAGATAGATTCTAGCTCTATCTCCAAACTTTCCAATTGCCTTGAGCAGCTTGAGGAACCTAGGAGCTTCTTCCATTCCCGGGGCTATAAAAGGTCAGAGTGTCTCAGCCTCGATAGCTAAATCATTTACGTGTCTGGCGACTCATTTGTATGTCCACCATTAGATTTGCGTAATCTTGGTCTCGTGTCTGTACCATTCGAGCAGCGTCGCGTAATCTCTTACGCCAATAGGTGTCCCCTCCCTGCCGCTTCCTCGAACACATTAATTCTTTCCTTATAATCCTCCACAACGCGCCGAGGATCCGATTCGTGCTTGTAACACACCCACTTCGCGTTCTCTTTCTTGCGGCTCAGTGAAATTATTTCGTGGCGAGTACATTGAAGTGAGTGTTCGACTTCCTCTACCTTTCCTTTTAATTCATCATTTTGACTTTGGCTTTGCCCCAATTTTTGAACAGTGTCATCGCACAGTTTTCTGCATCTCTAATGATCTATTTCGGCTATTCATGGATTTTCTTTTCCATACGGTGACACTTTTCTCTCATGATGAACAAACTGTTTTCCCCTGCTGATTTCTTGTCTGAACCTTTCTTTCTCTTGACCAATGGCCTTCTTGGCGGACCGTTTTTCTTCCTCCATAGCCAAACGGTAGCTTTCAATCTCTTTCTCGATCGCTCTTTTGTTAATTTTCGCTCTTCTTCCACCAAACGGATGTCGTTCATTCTTTCTCTTTCCCTGACTATGAACCGACTCCGCCGACCTTTTGTATTTTTGCACTGTAATAGGAGGGCATCTTTTTGATAAAAGTGTTCTTGTCACTCAAATCTGCATTTAATTTCTTGATTTGCCTAATGATCCCATCCCGCTCGTCAACTTCTAAGCTTGCTTTATAGAGCTCGCTTCGCATGTTGGGTCCGTTGGATGTCCATTTTCTTTTTAACTTCCTCGAGTTCACTTCTTAAGATATCGGCCCGGATGGTACCACCCTTGTGAGCTCTTGAGTGACACTTTGTTGGTCCTTGATCGATTCGGGAATCACATTATTAACCTCAAACGTCTCCAAAGATTGTAATCGGGGTAGTCATGTGCTCGGTATCTCCTTCCACCCCGATCCGATAATGTGATCCTGTGCCCTCATGATGGTCTGAATTTTTCCTTTGAATTCTCCTTTGAAAAGAAATTCAGTTTGGCTTAATCTGGCGGTATTGGGAATGAACTGTCGTGATCCGAGCTCGCCGAGACACTAAAAGTGTAGCACAAGCGATCCCTCCATGTAATCCTAACATCATCAGCCAGTTGAAGTCACCACAACTGTATAGAAAATAATTAACTTTACCGAGCCATGGGACCCTCCATGCTATGTCCTCATCTCGAATGTTCTCAAGAAACGGGTCCACATTTTTGTTTTCAAATCTTTCGCCATTCCTTTGCTAAGTATTCTCGTAAAGCGAAAAACCTTGGAAGGATATCCCGGCGGGACCAGCGTCGGCGTCTTCCACATGTGACTGGATCCATACTTGTAATAGCTGTGTGCAGCCTCGAAAACGTCATTCTTCATGCTTAGGGTAGCGTTTAAAGAAATGAAAGTCTCGACCAAGATTCTTTGGTACCGGGTTTGCTCTCCGTTTCACCCGCTCAAACAAATCGAATGGCTATATCAATGTTCCCGAGTACTGGGAAAGATCACCAAGCCATATATTCCTAAAGCAAATAAGTCCATTTTCTTTGCCTCAAATGCGGATGTGTTGATATGATGTCCCGAATACTCTCCCATGCAAAGATCGTATTATCTCCTCGGATTTGAAGGAGGCCACTAACCCAATCGTCACTCATTCCCGCAAAGGTCTTGAGTTTAGCAGTGTAATTCGATTCCTTGAGGCTTGGCGTAGATCCAATCTTCCGAATATTTTTCTGGTTAAGTAAAGTAAAGTGTACTCTTCTACCGTAGGCATCATGTCTTGCCCATTGAAGGTGAAGCGACAAAAAGCGGATTCAGTGGACTATAGCTCGGAGTAGGGGGCTGGTTAATCCGAACATATAATAGATGTGCGATGTCGCCATAACTATCGCTAAATAAGTCTTGTAGTCTTGGTCCCATCTTTCCCAAATGCTTTGAAGATCCCACAAGTCGTTACTGTTGGAGACTCACATAGGTGTATCCAGCTATTACGCGTTCGTTAGCGTAGGCGGTGTCCCCTTGGATTTTCTGGTTGACCTCGACCAATGTCCGATGACAAATTAAGCTCTTCTTTCCTAAGACACCTTTTTCCATAGTGAAAGACTTTACGATCAGGCAAACCACTTGATCCAGTACCTTTATGCGATGCAAATGCAATGATGTATGAGAAAAAGAACAAAAAACGAAAAGAAAACAAGTCGATGCAGATAAAATTGATAAATATATAAATAAAATGACAAAATTAAAGCAGAATAAACACACAAAACAACCCTATTTATCCCGTCTAAAACCTAAGGTTATCCGCATGGCTCTAACAGGTAGGTTTTTATGTTCTCTACATGCAGTTTTGGTTCTAGGAGGTACCCGAATTGTCCTCTTTGTCATCTACTAAGAGTAGCAAGGCCCCAATCATCACCCATTATAGGCTCCTTTCAACGGGTTCAATCTGGGGGGACCCATTCGCTTATGCCCATACGAAGGAACGATATCCTTACGAAAGCATAAGGTACTCGAGCCCCGAAGGTACTTGCTAGGCCCATACGGGAGAACGATATCTCCACGAAAGCATTAGCGTTTCCCCCCACTTAAAAAGGACGGGTTTATATGCCATATTTTAAATGCGTTAAAATAAACGCGCAATTATGACCGAATGTTAGTTTAATAGTCACTTTAATCCAGAACTTCCAATATTAGTAAAGCGGTAATTATTTTAAAAGCTTGAATCTCATTTGTTTTTTTTTTGAAAAACAAAAATAGTCCCCAGCGGAGTCGCCATCTGTAGCGATGGTCTTTTTTCGCTAAAATATCGCTAAAATAAAAATGATGTTTTTTGAAAGGTGTGTTTGAAAGGTGTTTGGATATAAAATATTTATTCCGTGGGGTTTACAAAAACCTTATAAAAATGGAGTCGCCACCGGCCACTTAGGTAGGCCGGACACCACAAAACCAGAGATTCAAAAGACAGGGTTCGGGAGTCAGTTACGGATGGGGAAGGATTAGCACCCCCACACCGCCCAAAAACTGGTACTTTAATAATTACCGCTTTATTACTATTGGATTTTCCAGATTAAAGTGACGATTATTTTAAATTTCGGTCATAATTGCGAATATATTTTAAGGGTCCCGTTATCCGAGAATAAATGACCAACCACTATCACTACGCTTGATACTGACCCCGCTTACGCTCGGATAAAAGGACACCACATTAACAATTTATATCTCGATATGCAATTTTAATGGCAAAAATATAAAACATGGCAAAATATTTAGCATAATAAATATTGACATAACAGAATACTAATCTAACATAGATGATATTCTAGACTAAAACATGCATATATACATATTATTCTAAATAATAGATAAAAACAACTATAATATGTCAAAATAACAAGGCAGAAATAAGTACATATGGACAAACAAATATTTCGAAAAGACATGCATATTGGTAATAAAACACATTCCAACATATACGGGTCCACATATCGTACAAAAGGGGTAGGTATACTAACATATAACTCTAAAAAAGGAAACATACAAATATAAAAATACAAAATACGCCATGTACGAATTAACTTAAAACATAACATGCTTGATATAAATAACCGGAAAAACATGAATATCATACTTAACACATATATATGCAAACATAAAATACGAGTCATATACGAGGGACATGAAATAAAATAATATCGACATATACGATTATAATACGAACAATAATATTTACAAAGAAAATAGGACTGAAATGAAAGAAAAACAAAAGTCAGTGGCAGAAATTGAAGAACAATAATATGTAATTTGGGGACGAAATTGCGAAACAAACAAAACCTAAAAGGACCAGAATTGTAATTAGACCAAGGGGCAGACCCAAAGTGAAAAATTCAAAAACGCGGGATGGTTAAGGGCGTGATTTTACCATTCAGAAACTGATTCGGTGTAATTTAGGGACTAAATTGTAATCCTTTGAAAAATCAGGGGGACTGGGGCTGTGATTATACCATGCGGCAAGACAAAAATGAAAATATTGAAAACGCGGTGGGATTAAGTGTGTAATTTACCCATTCCAAAAATAATAATAACTATAAAAAGCCCATTTTTAGACCGAAACCCATTTTCCCCTCATTTCTTTCATTTTCAGTTTTGTAACCCTGCTTATGTTCTTCATTCTCTCTCAGTTGTTCTTATAATACCCAGAATCCGGCGGCCGGCCGCCGTGTTCTCTGCCGCCGGCCGCCGCTAACCGGCGCCGGTAGGCTCCCAAAATACACCAAAACATTCCCTTTGTCGTCCTCAATACGAATCCGTGGTTGGATTCAGAGGATACTCTTTCCTTTACTCTAGATCTAAGAAATACGAACCCAAAAAAAAATATTTTTTAGACCAAAATACAACTACAAAGGGTATTCTCTTCCCTTTAGTTCACCAGATCTGGCTTGTAGAAGCCGAGAGGTTTGTCACCGAGAGAAGGAAGACCCACATACAAGGCCGGTAAGACTTACTTCCTTTTTTGTTTCTGTTTTTTTTATTTCGTATATGCATGTAAAGAAACAAGTAAGAAAAAGAGACAAGTGTTTACCAATGGATCCTTTTTTTGATTATCTCGACTGGTTACCTGTTTTTGGTTTTACAAGCTCTCTGTTCTTTTTTGTTACTACTCTCTCTGTTTTTTTTGCTAATCTTTTTTGCTCGCTCGCTAAATTTTTTTTTATTACCCCCGTTACAACAGCCCCGTTTCATATATATATATTACTGCTTCTGTTTTTGTTGCAAGTTGTATCTTCTTTTCCAGATCTGACATTTGCTTGTTGTCTTTGGCATAATCTGAATGCGGGGACTGAATATCGGCGCGGTGGCGGTGTGGTCATTCTGCCAGAGGCCAGAGGCATTTTCGGCCGTTAGATCAGATTTGATCTAACGGTCGAGATGGCTTGAAGAACGATCGGCTGGATGAAGCCTCGATCGATGAGGCGGCTTGAGATTTCGCCACGTGGAGCTCCGCAATCGAGGAGTCGAACTCGTGGATCTTTACGCGTGGGATATTAAAGCGTCGTCCGCGCGTGGCACTCGAACGGTCCATACGTGTGGAGCACGCTACCTGGCGATATTTTCGACCTTGGTTGCATCGTGGCCATTGGATCAGATCTTGATCCAACGGCCCACAGTTACCTGCACGTTGTAATTAAATAGGATTGATTTGGGCCAAACGGGCCTTGTAATTGGATTTGTAATTGGTGTAATTTTTATTTGGGTTTAATATATTTGATTTTTTTCATTTTGTCATTAATAATAATAATAGTATAATTATAACGACAATACATATACATACGAAAATATATACTTATATTACACGATCATTAATTAATATAATATTCTAGTATACGTACGTATAATCATACATATAATTAACATAACATCTAAATATTAATCAAATACGCTCATACTCTAGATACATACGCGACATACATACACCCCTAATACGTATACATAGCTTATACATGCACACACCATCTTATATTAGTAACATTCATATAATAAATATACATGCAATATTAATATATTTACAAGTAAAAATGAGTGATTACAATGATCAGAATAGAATTCTTCTTGTCAGCCAATGAAGCCAAAGAGGAAGAACATTTTTTTACAACTTTATTTTGTTTAACCTCCCCTACCACATTTAAATTCAAAATTAAACATAGTAGACGGTATGCCATGCTTAGATAACGATTTAAAAAACTTAAATAATGATTTAAAATAGTCATAGTATAGTCGGAACTAACATCTAAACTTTGTGCATGATTATTGAGTCTTCCAGTCAAGAAGACATTCATCTCCTGTTACTTTTCGAAAGTAATTATGTTATGTGAGCTCTTTACAGTGAGTACTCTAAATTTGAGCCATGGTATTGAATTTTATGAACTGACCACAAAATTTTGTGCAAGATTGTTGAAGTCTTATGGTCAAGAAGACATTTCATCTCATGTTATTTTTCGGAGGTAATTTTGTTATCTGAGCTCTTTACAATGAGCATTCTGAATTTAAGCCATGATACTGAATCTTTTGAACTGACCACAGAACTTTGTACAAGATTGTTGGAGTTTTCAGGTCAAGAAGACATTTCATCTTCTGTTATTTTTCGGAGGTAATTCTATTATCTGAGCTCTTTACAGTGAGCACTCAGAATTTAAGTCATGGTACTGAATTTTATGAACGTTGATAAGGAAATTACTGGAAATATTTTCTGTTTGAAATTCCATACCCTTTAAGATTTTTGTTGTTTTTCTAGGTTTTCTTGATTATAATTCTAAGATTATTTGTTTATTAGTGTATTTATTTTGTCATCTCTTTCTTATATTTTCAATAAAATCGGTATTTTATTAAAAAAACATATTAGAGGGTAGAGATCATAATTTGACATCTAAATAAAAATCCATAAAATGGAAAACTCATATAAGTCACTGTTGCAATATATACTGTGTTCTTCGATATATGGATGGTAAACATATTTGAGCATATAAGTCATAGTAGAGGGTAATTTTTTTTAACTACCGGTATTTAACTCATTAATCGACTAATCCAAATCAAATTTTGCAGATATTCAATACGAGAGTGACCTTCCTAATCCAGTATCATTTGACTATTTGAGCATTAATATGTAGTGTGTTCTTCAATATATATAGATGGTGTGGAGGATGGATTTGTAAGAGGTAAGAAAAATCAGGGACTGGCAAACACATCTGAATTCTGATGGGGTGAAAAATTAAGATGAGGGCAAGAGCATATGTTTGTTAGAGATGTGACGATTTACATGAGAGTTGGTTCATCAGATTAAATCAGAAGCGTGCGATCCCTTGATTCCTGCAACACCATCATCTGTCTGTTTTCCTTTTTTATGTTACGACAACTCACATGTGTTATTGTACAAACAAACCACCCCCATTTGTCCCTTATTGCAATGAAAACTAACTCATGACCTAACCAAACAAATGTGTATACATTGCTATCACCTAATCATTGTAATACTCATTTTTTATTTAGGTCTCAAATTATATCCGAATTATTTACTATATTCGAATTAAATTTAAAAAAAATATAATTAAAATAGTAAAAAAATGCATGCCGCCCCATACCCTACCCCATGCCTATGCAAGGCTCACCATACCCCTGCCACCCTTGCATCACCCCATTCCCCTGCACGCTCACACTACACGCCACCAACATCACTTCATTTTTAAACACCACAAAATTGAAGCAAGAGAGAGGGGCCATCATTTGTCACACTCATTTAGGAGGAGAGCTCTCGGCAGTAGCAAAAATAAAAGAGAGAGGAGGGACTCTCATATTATTTTGAAGATCTCACAAATTGAGAAAGAAAAAAGAGATAACTCTCTACTATATTTAGGTTCGGGTATCTTTTTATGTATGTTTGTGGTATAAATTTTTCTATAATCTAATAGAAACGGTGATTTGATTAGTAATCTTTCATTTATTTTAGTTCTTATATTTTTATATATTTTTATGATCATATGTTTTTATGCCTTGTTAGAATGTGTTTAAATTAATTTTTGGTGGTTGTTTAATATTTTCGTTTTTTTTATTTTCTCATCTATAAATATGTGTTTTTTTATCATGATTCATATTTGTTTTATTCTCTCATTTGTTTCTACATGTATGGTATGTATGTATATCTTTGTTTTTGACATGCTTAATATGTGGTTTTGTTGTAATATTTTTTTTATTTGTTCTTGTATAATTGTTTCTTTGTGTATATGTGCGTATATATATGTGTATTTTAGTATGTATCTATGTATATTACGTTATATATATATATATATTAAGTAATGTATGTATATACTATGTTTCTTTTTAGTATATGTTTATATAATACTATATTTACATCTATTGTTTTTTTGCCATGACATGTTTCCATTATATGCATGTATATCGTGTTACATATTAAGTTCTTTTTTTATGTTTACATGTTACTTTGTTAATTTAGTATTGTATTTTGTCACATGTTAATGGCATGTTTTATTTTATTTCAAGCTGTGTCATATGTTAAATATTAGTTTTTTTTAGCTTTGCTTAGATTTAATTAGTTTAATGTTATATTACATGAATGTCATGCACATATTGTTTTTGTGGTCTTTTTTTATATATATATATATGCTCAAGCATGTTAGGATTAGTTTATTTGAATTTTGGAAGCATGTTTTTTTTTCTTTCCCATATTTGTGCTTATGCTTTGTGCTCATTAAGTTATGTTATGTTTTTTTTTTCTTATTCATATACTTTATTATTTTGATTTAATTTTGTAAAATTCATGTGTTCATGTTTTTAATATTATGTCAATGTAAATTTTATGTTTTATATTTTGCTTTCTAAGTTTGCATAACGGATGTATAAATTGTCAATGCGGTGCCTTTTTATCCGAGCGTAAATGGGGCCAGTATCAGGCGTAGTGATGGTGGTTGGGCGTTTATCTCGTATAACAGGGCCTTTAAAATCTACTTGCACTTATAATCAATTTTTAATTTAATCGTTACTTTAATCCGAAAAGTTTAATATGAATAAAGCAGTAATTATTAAAGTACTAATTTTGGGTGGTGTGGGGTGCTAATCCTTCCCCATCCGTAACCGACTCCCGAACCCGACATTTTTAAAATCTCTGGTTTTTATGATGTCCGGCCTACCTTAGTGGCCGGTGGCGATTCTATTTTTAAAATGAAACGATTTTTTTAAAACCCCACGGAAAATATTTTTAATACCCGAAAATTACTCAAACACCTTAAAACCCCGCTGTTTTTAGCAAAAGAGATATCACTACAATCATATGATATATTTCAACTAATTCAGATATCAGTAGTTATCCATCAAGCCACTGGATAAGTAATGCCCCTCGGTTCTATATTTAATGCAATTGGTTTTTCTGAATAACTCACTATTAGTATTTGAATATTGCACTTCGAAATGTTTTATCGGAGCGAACCAATAACTAATTTTTTACGTTATGTAAGATCATATTGGGATAAATATTTACAACGGATTTTAAAATTATTACATGTCCAGAAAGTAAATTGAACACTTGACCATGCACCCTAGACTCACCCGGTTTATTTGGGGAAAAATTTTGTGTCCCTTTTATGCTCTAATATTAAAAAAAATTAAATTCTAAGCTATAACTCTAAATTTTAAATCTTAAACTATAAACTTTAAACCTTAAAATATGCAATACACATAATTCCTGAAACTATAACCTCAAATCTTAAACTCTAAACACTAAATTTAATTTTTAATATGGAAATATGCATAAAAATTCCGAAAAGGGAAAAAATTTCTATTACTTTATTTGTAATTGAGGTGTGCGAGAGACAGAGGGGTTGGGGTGTTACGGAACTGCCGACCAGAGTTTCTTGCGGGAATGGGTTTAGAATCATAATTAAATTATAGATAGTCTCACCGTAAAATACGCTATTAGAGTTGGTTTCCGTTGCGTTGCGGCGTAGATTGTTGAGTGCTGACTTTACCACTTCCGTTTTGTTTGACACTGCGTGGGAAAAAATAGGCCTTGTTGTTGCGGTAGGCACATTACAATACCCTAAAAAATGTGATAACTGTTCGAATAATGTATATTTCTTTTAAGTGGTATTCTTCTTAGATTATTTATTCATTGTTAGAAATATATATTATTTGTTCATTTAAAAATAAAGTTACAGTAATAAATGAAATAATTAATAGAGTTTTACTTGAGCATGCAACTAAACATAAAATTTTATATCAAAGTCGTTGTACATTATAGATAACTTCTCTTAAAGTCGTCGCGCAAAGTTAACGATTTTTTTCATGTTATTGTAACAATTTGCCTAGTTCAACCAGTGGCGGAGCCACATGTAATTTAAGGGGATCAATTGACCCCACTTGATTTGTTGTTGTAAAGGATTTTTAAAGAGTTAATGAGTTTTTCAAAGAGTTAGTGTACCATTTTTCATGGAAATATTAGAATTGACCCCATTTAATTCATTTGGGTACGGGGTCAACAATATTTATATTGTAGATGTATGTGAATCCTCGTATCCCAAAGTCTATTCTGACCCTATTATATAATAATCCTGACTCCGCCACTGAGTTCAACAATAGTCTATGATGCACTCTATTTCATCAAATTTTTAAATATCATTATTCAACCAAAGAAGTACTAAAGTATAAGATTTAGTATGTAATTTTTTAGAATTTTTTTTCCTTTTGAACCAAACAAGTGGTCCTAGTAAAAAATGATTATATTTATCCTAAGAGACTCGAGTTCAATCGCTTTGTCTACAATGTGTTTGTACATTGTCAAGTGATTAAAAATATGTGTGATCAGATATTACCTTGTAATCCTCTTATACTATTAAAAAATATTTAATTTTCTTCTATTTCGTAACTACCATCGCCATTGGCACCACCAAGTCCAACAAAGAAGCAAAAGCCTATTGTGTTGTTGTGTGGTTGGGATAAACTTGGTAATTTGACCCGAACCTGAACTAATATCGACATGAAATATAACAAAATAAAAAATCAACTCGAACTGAAAATAAATTGTAGTGAAATAACTCAAACTAAGAGCAATACGAGTTGAAAGTAATCCAAATTTAATTTGCTTAAATATGATCCGAACATCAATTCGATTTTGACTTGATAATTGAGTTGAAATGGATAGATAATTTATTTTTTTATTTTTAACAATATTATATTACTGAATAACAATCACCTTTAGCAAAATTTAAATGGTTTAATATCATTTTTTCTCATTTAAAAGACTATCTTCATATCTGATTAGATAATTTTTTATTTTAAAAAACATTTGATATGAATGATTATAAAAATAAAGTTACCCACTCTTTCTCAAGCCAACTTTCATATATATATTTTTTATTTTAAGTGTTTATTTAATTTAATCTTTTATTTAATTTATGGTATTAATTAAATATTCAAATTAAAAATTCAATTAAATTTTAAACAATTAAAATATACTTAAATTAATCCATAAAAAATAAATATGCTAAAATTATTTTTTTATTAAATAATTTCTACAAAGCCCACTTCTAATTTTATAAAATCAAAATTTACGGTCTTAGAAATTTTATATTAAAAAATAAAAACAAGAAATTGAAATTCGATAATGACCACAATGTAAGATTCAAGTTATAAACTTTAACAAGCCTTATAAGTTCATTTTGTGTCAAATTGTCATCTCTTTATGATGGTTGAATTCGAAACAATGAACAATCAAGAGTTGAAATTAAGCCTAAATGATAAGATTGACAAACAAAAATACATTTTTACAAGAATATATTAATAATTCTATATATACTCGATTGGATACATATCCAACTCAACCGGAATTTACCAAAAGGTCTAAAGATTGACTAGAATAAAAAGCGACTATCCGATGTTGACCCGACTCAAAAATCAACCAATATGATATTGACTCGAACCAAAAAGCAACCACTTTGATATTGATCCAACTCAAAATTCAACCAATCTGATATTGACCCGACATGAATAATCAAACGATCTGATACTGACTGACCCACAAAAAATCAACCCAAATTGAATCTGAATATTTACACGACATGTGTATCAAAAGGCACGTATAAACTAAAATTTACACGACATGTGTATCAAAGTTTTTTCCATATATAAATATATGGTTTGTTTTACTATAACCAATTCTCCAAAAAAAATATTTTTTAAGTAATTGCAAAATCTACTTTGCCAGCAAAATAAAAACATCACTATTGGTCAAATTATTTTTATTTTTCTGTTTTAGTTACCAATATGTTATTTTGTGCAAAATTGTCACTAATATTATGTATTTTCATATTTCAATCACTAATGTTACTTTTTTTTTATTTTGTTCACCAATCTATTGCTCTTTCTTATTTGGTCACTAAACTATTCTCGCTTTTCTATTTTTCCGAGTTTTTTAACGGCGGGTGATCAAAATAGGAAAAAAAACGTAATATTAGTGGCTATTTTACAAAAAAAAACAATAGTTTAGTAGCTAAAACAAGAAATAATATAGTGACCAATGGTAATGTTTACTCATACAAATAAAAGAGAGGTTGAAATAAGCAAAAATGGTGTGGAAATTGAATTACTATCAACAACTGAATATATAAAAGAATCTAAGAAACCATATAAGAAAATACTGTTGGATATTTACTAAATTCTAATTTCGGTAATATTCAGCTGAGATTTAATCAATTTTTGTGTTCGTTTCATTATTTATATTCAAAATTCATAGTTGAATAATTTTCTGATTATATGACATTTTTTAAGTTATCTAACTATAAAAAATTACAAATAATCATTCAATTTAAAAATAAAAGAATTAATCCGCAACTATTAAAAATGATCTAGATAGTACGGCAATTAATAAAATTAACATAATATAATCTTCAATTCTTATATAATATTTTAATTTGATCATAAATCTTTTAAAAAAAACTTTTTAATCTTTGTTATGCATTTAATAGTAGAATTTCACTAATTTAGTTGGAAGTTTCTTTTAGATTGAGATCACCAATCTTTGTATAATTGAGTTTGAAATTAAAGGACTAAATTCTAATTTTTAAAAATTTCAGAGGCCATAACCCTACAAGTCTTCATTATGTTCTGTCTTTGGGTGTGCGACTAAACACAAATGAAAGATTTAAAATAAAAAAAAATCTGAATAGATCTTTTGGTTTTAAAATAAGGGTTTGAAAAAATGAGTTGCTTTTCAACGAGGGATGAGATGGTCTAAACTCGAATAGTTTTCTAATGTTAAAGATTAAGTTTCTAGAATTAGGACTAAATTAAAATATAGTATAAAAGTTGAGGTATTAATATATTATTATTTAAATTTTGTTAATTATTATGTTATTAATTTTAAATTTGTAACTTTTTATAGTCGGATGATTAAAAAAATGTCCTATAATTAAATCATATGATTATTAATGTTTTTTTGCCATACAAATTATACATATATACACTGCAAGGAGGCTGAACTTTAGATTTTATTATTTAAGCATTTTAATTCAATAATTATAAAACAGTTTCTTAATCGTTTTTTTAAAAGAAGCCCCTAATTTAATGAACGAGAAAGTACTCAAAATTACAATAAAGGTTTACAAACTATCGTTGTAAACTAAATACATAATTTGGACATTCTCCTAAAACTAACCACTTTAGATCAGACATGAACCGTACATGAAAAGGTTATAAACCCATCCAAATACTCGATCCAAAAATAGATACGAAACCTGACTGCATCGGCAAAACGAACCACAAAAGGGGATGAAGCTATTGATAGACCACCGAGAAAACTCAAATAAGAGCCGAGCACCGTGAGAAACTCTTCACAAGCGCAAACTGCGTATCTAAATTTAAACCGAAGGTCCAGAGTAGGGAAGATCAACAGGATTACAAACAAGCGTCATCTTGATCAGTTGTGACGTCGTCAAATCTAATCTTGATGAAAGATAAAATAAAGAACAGCCAAAACGACCGAAGGAGTAGAAGAAAACATGCCAAAAGACAGAGTTAAACATGCCAATAGACAGAGTTAAACGTGGCATAAAGGCAGAAAAACTGTGTCACAAAGACATAATTATTTTATTAAAAACTAAAAAAATAAAAATAAAAATAGATTCGGCGGTCGACAACCGGCAGTAAAACTGGTGTCGCCGTCGGCTACAAAAACAAAACTTAGGCGCTAAGGAGAAGAATTGTTGAGCAGCTAAAAAAATAAGAAAAAGATGGAGCGATGCTAGTAGTATATATATGAATAATTTCTTAATCAATTTTAAATTTAAATAAATCCATACGCATCGCAAAAACCATTGTTTACATAGGACTTATGAGTAATGGTAGGGCTAAACAAATAGACATCATTCATTGCATTTGGTTCCATAGATATTCATTGAAATCGAACCTTCGTATTGTATTGAATTCAATAAGTAGTTTCAGTAGAAAACGAATGTTCATCTTAAGAGACTCCGATTCAATGATTTTCTGTAAAGTATTCAAATAATTAAGAATATATCTGAACAGATACTACATCAAACTATTATTTATTTTTTTAATTCAATCATTTAAATTAGCTTATATTGTGGGATCTATGGATTTGATGGTACTGAGGCCAAGTGGGTGTTATTCTAATGTCAAATGCCTCTTTCTTTAACCCACTCCACACTTATATTATTTAATCAAACTCAAATGTGAAATCAAATCTGTTGCAGCCCATTTTAGTCCGGGCCAAAGGCTCAACAACAAACCCAAAACTCAATACCCAACAGCCCAAACCTAGATTAACCCTAAATAATTAAAACCCTAAAATGAACCTAACCCTAGCATCCTTATCACCAGCCGTCGCTGTCACCACTTGCTCGACCGACCGCAACGCCGCACTGCCACCACGGTCTAGTCGCCGCAACGCCGGCCTATTTCACTGCCCAAGCCGCATCAGATATGAAAAAAGTCAAGAGAAATTAATTAGATCTAAAAAAAGTTAATCAAGTTGAGATTTTTATTATTATTTTTCAATATGCAACTTGTAATCCGAAATAGGGTTATAAAAACCCATATCTTGTATTCGTTTGGGGGAGGATTTCGAAATAGAAAACGCAGTTTAAAAAAAAATCATCCAAGCTATCTCATTCGAAAAGATTTCCAATCAAGGCAAAGAAAGGTAAAAATATTAGTCTATTTTTCTTTCTGTTTTATTTTCAAAAAAAAAAAAAAAAACGTTTCGAATAATCCTAGATCTACGTATATATAGGAGGTTTTTTTTTAAACAAACCGAAAATATAAGAAAGGGGTAAAAACAAACTTGTTCAAAATTTTTAGGTTTCCGGCCACCGACGAAGACGCTCTGCCGTCGGGCCACTGTCGGACAGCCATGGCACTTCGCCGGCGAGCTCTCAGCGTTCTGACCGGCCAAAGGGAAGTTGAGAGCACATATGAGTTTTTTTAAATCTGAGTTAAAATGATTTTTTGAGGGATAAAAACAAATATATAGGGTATTAAAACGACGCCGTTTTGGGCGTCTGAATTTAGACCCAAAACGACATCGTTTTGGTCATTATCTGGTTCACAACCCGACCCGATCCAGGATCCGCGTATAAATAAATAATGGGAAAATTGCTGTTTTACTCATTCCTCATGGGAAAATCACAAATATGGTCTTTGAAGGTTTTAAAATCTTTTCAAATCGGTCACTAAAACTAATTTTATCCGGATTTTTATGAGAAAATTACAACATGAGTCCCTCCTTCCCAAAATAATTTTCATTTTGAGCCTTCCTCATGGGTAAATTTGCTTCAAGGTCCCTGGGAGTTTCGAAAGGTTTCCAATCTCGTCAAGAAATTGAGTTTAATCAATATTTAAAGGGACATTCGCATTTCTGGTCCCTGAAAATCTAGGCAACCTTCATTTTGACCCTAATTTAATGGAATAATTGTGCATTTAACCCCTGACCTTTGTAAATATTTTAGTTTCAGTATCAAATTTTATTTAATCTATCTTTTGTACAGTTTTTTTTATTTTTTTATTTTTGCAGTCTTTTATTTATGTTCGATGTATTTTGGGTGTTCTTTTTATATATACATAATATATTTGTATAATATATAATATTTTTATTTATATAATATGTATATATAACATATATGTAAAGTATATTCTTATAATATATGATCATGATATATTTACGCTATATATATAGGATATATATATAATAGTGTTATATATATATTTTAATATTTATAATATTATTTATAATATATTATATTTACTTATATATGATATATCTTATATATTATGATGTATATATTAATATGTATATAGCATATTATGTCATAGAGTTTTATTTTATTTTATTTTACTTTACTAACCAAAATATACGGTCGTTTTCAATTTTGAAGTCGTATACTCAATACACTTAAGCATATGGTTGAAGGGGAACAATATTTTTGCGTAACATGAACGACATAAATATGGAGATAAATAGATTATATACTCTTAATTAACAAAAAAGGTAAATTACTAGAGAGGTCACCCTAACTTAATAAGGTTTAAACAAAAAAACACAAATATCTTGATAGACGAGAATATTGATAATAAGATAGGTAGGTATACAAGTAAATGAGAGTTAATTATATATTTTAAAAAAATTTGTAAAATATCAAGGATCCTTACGGATGTTTTTTGGGGTCCACACAGTTATTTATACGATTACGGTTACGGTTCGGTTATCCCCAGGTTTGGATATAGCAATCCCCGTCCCATTCTCATTTGAGCTTCGGTGATAAAACTTCCCCCATTCCCGTTCCTATGGGTGAAGGTTTCGATTATTTTCCATCCTCATCGGTTCAGATCCCCACGATTTTCAGATATTTCCCACCCAATTCCCACCCCTAAACCCAACTAGTAGTTTTAGGCTTTGTTTTTGGTTAAGTTTGGAGGGTCAAACTAGCTTTTCTACCCAAGAATTTTCAAAAGCAACAAAAAACGCTCAAAAGTTTGGTCTCCAAACTTTGGTTTGCCCACCATTTTAGCCCCCAAACCTTAGTTTGCCAAAAGCTAAATTTTTCAGCTTTTGCAAAACCTTAGTTTGCCCCAAACTTTGGTTTTCCCACCGCAACAAAAAATAGGGCCTTAGTAAAAAATAAGATATATTATCATAGGAGACAACTATTCAATAATTTAATTAAGGATAAAACTTTGATACACAGGTTGTGTAAAATTAATTTTACACAAAATCTGTGTATTTACACTATAAAACCCAAATTATAAATTTATAACCTTAACCCTAAAAAAATAAACCCTAAACTTTAAACCCTATACACTAAATTCTAAACATTAATCTTAAATTCTAAACTCTACAACCTAATCCCCTAAATCTTAAACCCTAAACTAAAACCCTATATGTGTATCAAAGTTTTTTTTAATTAAATATTTATGTTTTATTTTCAAATATAATTGTAACATATTTATTAAGATAAAATAAAAATAATTCAAAATATTAAAATTTATACCAAACAATATAGCTTAATATTGATGGAAACATATTCAAACGAATCGTAATTTACTAAAATTCTAATCAAAATTCAAAACAAAGACTTAAAACTATTTAATATGGATCTAAAGACTTTTACAATCGGTTCCGATACGCTAAGAAGTACAATAATCTAAATTTTATTGAAAAATATTTTAATTTTCAATTTTGGGGAGTATAAACAGAGAAAGATCGGTGTTATCTTTTCTTGCACTCACATTCTCAACATTTCCTTCTCTTTTTTTTTCTCCACCTTCCTTTCTCCTAGAAGACGCAGAACAAGAAAAAACTTTTGTTCCATTTTTTAATTTAATTTTTACCTTTTATTTTATTTTTTTTTAATTTAATCTTCTTATTTAGTCTTCCATTTTATTTTGGTGGAGAAATAATGTTTATATATATGGGCAGATCATTCAGATGATTTATCTAGCAGGAGTTCTTGATCGCAACCTTCTTTATCGGTGTGTGCATCAATTATTTTAATCTGTTGATTTTTTTTTGTGTTTTTAGTTTTAAAATTTTGCTGATCAAGCTTGGATTTGTTTTAATTTTTACTGGGTTTTTTTGTTTCATTTTTTTGGTTGGCTGAATATATTTATTTTGCATATGCTGATGTTCTTGACTTATTAAACTTTATTTTTTCCTGGTTGATGATGGTGAATGGGTGCCGTGAAAGCAATCCGTTTCAGTGGTTTTGGCTTTATTATTATTTTTTTGGACTTTGTATTGGAATTTCTATATTGTTTCAAGGATCAATTTAGTCCTCTAAGGTCTTTTTGACTGTCGTTTGCTGGTTGTAATTATTGTTTTTGGAAACAATTTCTGGGTTTTACTGCTCACGTTTGTTCTTCCTTTGAATTCATAGTTGATTGGACTGTATTGATTTTGAGGTAGTTTAGTTGCCATCTTGCTCTCGTTATGGTTTTAGAATGTAGCTATGTGCTCATTCATGTTGATTGAAGGAGCTGTTTACACAGCATTGGATTTGTCTAAAATCTTTTGATGTAATTCTGTTCTTGAGTAGAAGAATTTAAGGCTATGGTGGATGAAATTTTTGAATTTTATTGAGTACAGATTGGCAATACCTTGCACGAATACATTGGAGCTGAGTTCTGATTGTTTTGATTTCCCCCTTTATTCAGCTTATCTTTTCAGTGGCACTTTTCACCAGGCTATCTCAGTGATTTTTCTTGTTAGCAACATGAATTCTGTGTGCTTCATTGCTTCCTGGTACGGAGGCCAGAAGATCTGTGCTACTCATTATCGTCGGATAGTTAGTTTGTGTTTGGTTTTTTCAACGGAGGCTCGTAATAGAACCGCAGCTGAGATGTGGATGCCATTGGTTGATACATAGTAAAATCGTGTTCATGCTATTAGTGAACTAGTTTTTTAGGAATCATTTCATTACTCTTCAATGACTTTGCTAGAATTAGGAGACCTGAATTCCATTCTCTGTTATATTCTAGATGAATTTGAATAATTAGAATTGATTAGGAAATACTACAACGTAGAATAGTAATAGAGGCAAGAAAGTGTGAGCAAGGAAGAGGAGGAATAACTTATTTAGCTCCACTTACATTACTTGGTTCACCATTCTCTGCAATATTAGCAATGGGGTTGCCTCAAGTTCCCTCAGATGATGGTTCTGAGGAAGGTCAAGCAGCATCTGTAGATGCATTTTTGCAAAGCTCACAACAGTTTTCAGGTGTTAGCACCTGTGGCTTAGATTGTATACATGGAGGAAGTTTTAGCCAGATTATCGGGGGTTCCTTGTGTTCTTCACTAGGAGATTTTCAAAGGAAAACTTCGTTGGAGCTTTCAGAGGAACTTGGAGGGAAAATCAATGCTTCATCCAATGCTGATGGGCTGAAAATTGGCTATGCCAATGATGTTGGATCATTTGCCGCTCCTAGAAGTGGACTGAAAGTCCAAAACCCTGCTTCTAGGATTGTGGGTTTTGAATCACATGGAACTACTAAGGTACTGAGGGAACTTCTAGTGATGTTCACTCTTCTCCTATTAGTGTCAGAACTAATGAAACAGAGTCTAGTGTGTCATTAGTCAGGAAGCGACTATTGTCTCCCCTAAATAGCATGCTTTTCTCAGATCAATTTAGTGGTGACTCTCTGGATATTAGCTACAGCAGCACTCAAGTAAACTCCTTTAACTTAGCTGATAAGCACGGGGTTTCTTTTCCACAAGACAATAAGAAAGCAAATGTTGGCAGCAAAATGAATTTCACGACATCATCCTGGTCTTTGTCAAGCTGCTTTGAACTTGGAAACAATTTATATAACAAAGGTGGAAATGCTTCAGTTATTTTTACAGACGGTCCTTTACTGGAAAAAAAGGAATCACATCTTTTTCGTAATTTGTCATATTCATCTGGCCCCGATCCATTCCTAGAATCAAGTAAGTTAAGGTCTGGAAGTGGAGCAATATCTATATCCCCCCAAATTGCAACTTCACCTGTTTCTTTATCACCACTTGGTCCAAGGTACAGTGAAAGGATAACAGCTGCTGGAGGATGCAGGAATCTTAAGAAGGATATTGATGATGCTCATTCAACTCTGAAGAATTCAGAACAGTCAGTTGAAAGGTTCGACTCTGGTATTATATTTGCACCTGAAGAAGAGTTTGAGATTTCAGATTTCAGGCAGATCATTTGAAGATATTGGTTATTTGCATAAAGAATTTCGCCCTTCTCTGGAAAATGCTGCTGGAGTAAGCTGGCCTTTCTGTCATGAACCATCCCCCACGTCTCCATGTATGAGATCCATAAAAGGCTTGGGTGGACTTCCTGTTAGGAGGTCCTTGGTTGGTTCATTTGAGGAGTCATTATTGTCTGGAAGGTTTTTTTCTGGAAAGCACAGTCAGGTTAGTTGTAAATTTAAGTTTGATTACTTGTTCCATTTCTGAGTCCGAATATGAAAATTTTTATTCACAGATGACTGCATTTCTCATATGTTTACTACTTATGTCTTGTATGCTTAGAGGATTGATGGTTTCTTAGCCGTTCTAAGCATAACTGGAGGGAACTTCTCACCACAATCACAAAAACTTCCATTCTCTGTTACCAGTGTGGATGGAGATTGTTCTCTCCTGTACTACGCATCCATAGATCTTTCGAGGAATTATTCTTCTAGTAAGTGTCGAGACCAGAAGCTGAAAAGAGGCCTTAGCAATGATGAACCACAACCTGTTAGAAGCCGGTTGCATATTCCTACGAAAGGGCGCATACAATTGGTAAGGCCTGCCACGACTTGCTAGCCAGTGTCTTGATGTTATCAGTTAAGCTTTAGTGAAACTCAAATATTACCATTCTAATTAACAAAAAAAGGTCTGCCACTGATTTCTACTCTGTGTTTGAGCTTTCATAGCATGCTTCTATAGCCTTCTATGCCATGTTTTTCTTTTACTTTAGTTGGATTTGCACGCCCGACCTTGGCTGACATCCAACGAGAATTTGGCCATTTCTAGTGGCTAATTCTTTGTTTTCCTATCGTATTTTTTCTTGGACCTCTTAAATCACGTCAAACTACATACATTTTTATCCTGTCCTTGTCCTGTCTAGAGTATGATGTCGGAAATGAGTTATATTTCTTCTTGGTGGATTCCTATGCAGGTTCTTAGCAATCCAGAGAAAACACCTCTTCATACGTTCTTTTGCAACTATGATCTGAGTGACATGCCAGCTGGCACCAAGGTAATATGAATTTTAATCTGCATTGTCTTTTTTTCTTTAGCCATTGGAGACATTATTACAAAAGTGATAAAAAATATCTTTCTTACTAAATTCTTTCTTTTCACAGATCAACTATTCTATAAAAAGGGTTGACACTGCAATAATCTGCATGCACGTTTTAATATGAGGAATTTTCTGATTTTAAGATCTTTCTCTTGTTTGTAGACTTTCGTCCGGCAGAAGATTACACTAGCATCTTCTAATCGTAACTCTGCTGAGCTGAACAATAGTGAAGTTAAAGGCAGTGAAGGCTTGGATTCGATACAAATGACTGGCTGCAACAATGATCAGTGCAAGGAGTACAGCTGCACCGACCGGAAACTTTTCCATGGTGGTGTTAAGATCAATGAAAATACTAACGGTGCTGGTTCACTACGATATGCTCTTCATCTCCGATTTCTTTGCTCTTCCCCCAAGAAATCGTCAAAGTCATTTCAGAGATGTAAATCTGATCCGGGATCAGTTCCACAAAAGACTGGCCTCGACAAGAATGGGGACAGGAGGTTCTATTTGTACAACGACTTCAGAGTGGTCTTCCCTCAACGTCATTCAGATGCAGACGAGGGCAAGGTAAGGCGATTTCCTACATTTATGCATGTACATACATAAACACAAACACAAACACAAACGAACTCCTGTCTCCGCTTCCCTTCTGTTCTAACAAGGCTGTTGTTTTCTAATGGCAGTTGAACGTGGAATACCATTATCCAGACGATCCAAGATACTTCGATATCACCAACTGAAACATCTAAATTACGTCGCAGAGGCATGCTTTCTTTTTTGCCGACTTTGTACATACCTGTTTCATTTCAGTCGTCTCATCTCGAGATGGCACTAACCCTGATCAACCTGTATAAATCTTTAGTTTCTCAAATAATTTGATGGGTTAAACATTGTTAAACTGGCCTAGCCTGGCCACCTTGTAGCGTTGAATATATATGTACCCCTTTCTTTGGAAAGTAAGTATCCATAAAGCAAAAGAGGCAAAGATTTGTAAACTAAACGAGGGAAATGAATAAAGAGGGAGAAAATAAAATTAAAAAACTTGAAATTTGACAGTGCCTGGAAGCTATTGGACTCGACCGATTAAGGTCAGTTCAAGTGGTAAGTAGTTTAATATCGTTTAAGTAGGTTTTGAGTTCGAAGTGTTATGTATGTAAAAAAAAATTTGTTGGGAGATTCACTTACTAAAATTAAATGCGCGATACGAGTTGATCCTGATTAGTCAGAACAAATTTTAGAAATTGGGAGGAAAAAAAAGCTATTAAGACTTGTGGATGAAATGGAACGAGATGCATGGGCCTACGAGGGTAAAGTATTTAAAACTAAAAGGATTATCAAGGGATATATATATCTTCATAGTACCATGCGGCAGCAATCATCATTTACGGTAGCAATGAAAAATAAAGGGTTGGATTTTATTGTTGGATAATTATACTATATATTAGTGGTGGAAATTTTTTGTTCTACAAGTTTTTAGGTGTTTAGAAATTTAGTTTAGGGTTTATAGTTTAGAGGTTTAAGATTATATGTTTAGAATTTAAGGTTTAGGTTTAGGATTAGAATTTATTGTTATAGTTTAAAACTTAAATTTCTAACTTATGCCCTAAACCTAAAATTTAACTTTTAAACCTTAAATTATAATTGGTCTCTAAATTTTAAACACAAACTTATAACTTTAAATCATGAATCTAAGTTAAATTTCTAACCCTAAAACAAAAATACTTGAAAAAAGAAACAACACCACCACCACCTGTGTATATAATATTTTTCCATTTACTGTTATGTTGCCATTATCGCCAGTTCAATCATTGTTTTGTATGGACATGATCTCTTTGTGTTGTGGAACCTCCACCAATCATAGGCTTGAGTTGACATACGTGGCCCTTGGGGTTTAAAACGGCGTCACAGCAAGTAACAAGAGGGAGTAGTGGAATTGTTTGGATTGGGGCAGTCTGTCACTCTCACTCACATGAGGCGAGGTGTACGTATTACAACTTACTGTCCCCTTCATTCCCATTCTGCCCTATTGGATGTGTTTTGCATGCATCATATTCCAAAAACCATAAGGGGTAAATCCGTTCACCAACTGCCAATCATCGCATATTCTGCCAGCCTTGTGCGGGCGGATATGAATACAGACAAAAACCTTAAACCGCATATAAAGTATAAACACCCTCACCCTTCCCTTTCTCTGTTTTCATCCTCTTCTAGTTCTAGTCTAGTTTTCTGCAACTCCAATGGCGGACCCTTCACTGTATAACTTCTTCAACCATCCCGAGCCGTCTTCAGCTTCGAAACCCTTCAAGAAACAACCCACAGAGCTTTTGCCATCTGCTGTTCCCAGGCTTTTCCATTGTCACTTCTGTCCAAGAAAGTTCTTCACTTCTCAAGCTCTCGGCGGACACCAAAATGCCCACCGGCGTGAACGAGCCGCGTCTCGAAGGAATGACCACCAGGGTCTGGTCCCCCCACTGTACAACTTCCAGCAACAGGTTAACCCTTTTGCCATTAAAACCGAGCCACCACCCATGGACTACCCGGGCTCTGCTGCTGCATCGTGTCTCGACTCCATCCGCTTCCAGCACCGACCGTCTGCCGGCTTTGTCCCTCAGGGTTTCATGGGTATTACTGTTTCTTCTCCCGAGACCTCATCTCCGACCACCGATGTGGATGAATCTGCAAACGTTGATCTCACTCTCCGTTTATAAAAGCTCCCTTTATTGCCATTTTTGTTTTTCGTTCTAAGACGTAGCAGATAGAAATGTTAGCTTTGGATGGGGTTTTTTATGAACCTTCAAAGTATGCTTACTTGTTACGGTTTCAAGAGTTTCTTCATGTGACTGCAATGCTTTGTTGAAGAACATGGTAATATTTTCTAAATGTGTATTGAAATTTCAACCATGTTTACTTGAGTTAAAGTTGAAGTTGTCATGTTGAATGTTTTTAATCCCTTTTTGATTCCCATTGCCTTTGCATGTTTGTATTAGATGCTTCGGATTCACCTCTCTTAATCTTCTCCTTTACATTTTCACGTGTACTTAATTTATTTTATGACCAGCTGTTTACTTTTTTTATAAAAACACTCGAATTGATTACTCATCGTTATTGGTGGAGAATATGTTAGTTCAAAACAAGAAGAGCAATAAGTACAAGGTAGCGTTAGTGTGTTATTTCCACTTCAATGCCATACTACTAGGCTAAATTGCATTTTCATTCGTGTTGATATGATAGTAAAAATGCTGAAAAAAAAGGAAAGAAAAGGAAGGATGGAAAATGAAAACCAAGGACCATTTATTGTTGGCCCATTTGTAAAGAATAAGAATAGGGATAGTGGATAGCAAGAAAAGTTAGGCCTTTTTGGAGCCATCACAATGTTGTAGGGATGTCATTTGGGTAAGAAGAAAATGGAGCAGCTATTAAAAAAATGGAGCAGCTACTCTATATGTTAGGTTTTAAGAATTTTTTTAATATAGTATTTACATTAACTCCTAAAATTTTATAAAATATTGTTTTATCATAAAAATATGGAAAATACTTTGATACACGAGCTTTTTTACGCAAGCCTTTCAATTTTATGGTTTAGATATTTAGGTTATACTTTAGGGTTAAGGGATTTAGGTTGTAGGGTGTAAAATTTAAGGTTTATGATTATAGTTTAGGGTTTAAGGTTTAAAGTTTAGGTTTTAGGTGTTAGGGCTAGGGATTTAGGTTTTAGATTTTAGAGCATAAATATGAAAGGTTGTGTAATTTTTTTTACATAGCTTGTGTATCAAAATATCTCTAAAAGTATTATAAAATATTATATACAAAGAGAGTAATTATTTTATACATTAATGATGAAGTTGTTTTTCTCCAAAAAGTGACAATCACAATGTATCTTTAGTTAATATTTTAAATAAATAATACACATGATGATAGATTAAAATTTTTGTGAAGAAAATTTTCTACCATTAATGTATTAAATAATATCCATATATTTATATACGTAAGACCATGTTATATTTAGAAGAAGTTTATGTTATACTAAAAGACTGTTGTTTTATTGTAAATACAATACAATATTATATACCGTGGCAGATCTAGACTTCATATCAAGTGAGTTCAAGAAAGTCAAAATCAAAACTAAACAAATTAAAAAAAATAATAGCGGATAATTGAATAGAAATCCCATGTCCCCTTTTGGTGCCCTTATTTATGCCCCACACTAAAAATTAGATTTAGGGTTTAGGGAATTGGAGGTAGGGTGTGTAATCACCGAAATTTGTCTAACGCTCCCTTTTATTCGGTTTTAAAATTTATTTTATTTCGGAAAACACCACGCCCAGTTTTGAAATTAAAAATGAGGAGTCGCCACCGATCGTTTTAAAAATGGTAGACCGGACACCAAATAAAACCAGAGATAAAAATATTTGGGTCCGAGAGTCAGTTATGGATGAGGAAGGATGAGCACCCCCATACCACCCAAAAATTGGTACCTACTCGAATATTTAAAGTCTCAGCGTTGGAATTTTTGAATTCGAATAAAATTTAAAATGCGGTTCTTAAATGCATGGAAATATTCTAAATATTTAAAGAGACGTTCTGTTATTTAGAATAACCGAGAAATTCACATCCCTTTACGCCCGGGAAATGATTTCTCGACTATTCTAAATAACAGAAAATTCCCTTAAATATCGTATCTTAAAATGGTAAGGATATTCTTTTATTTAAGGGTATCGAGAAGGTCGCATTCCTTTACGCCCGGGACACTAATTCTAGAACCCCTAAATAAGAGAATATTACCTTAATTTATTATTTTCCTAATTAGTATGATACCATTTATAATGGGGTATGTATATGTATTTATATACTTAATATATTACTTATGTTAAAATATATTCAATATTCATGTTAATAATAAAAAACTATACATACATAGTTAATAATTTACATATACATATATATTATTTCTAAAAAAATAATTATTTATTATTATTTATAGATATACTTAAAATATAATACTTAGGATAAAATATATTTATATTTATAAAAAATATACCTATGTTTATCAAGTTAGAAGTTACATTTATACATGTATTAAAAAGTATTTAATATTATTTTTTATGTATAATAATTTTACAAAAAAACCATACTTTATTTTACACAAACATTATATATATAGTATATAAAAATGTATAAATATTAAATATAAAATACAAATAATAAAAACATATATACATCTATTTCATATTTGGTATTAATATATATATAATGTAAAAACTTAATTTGTATAATAATACTAGTATATTCTACATAACAACAATAATAATAATAATAATAATGCATGGATTTATAATAATATATGAGACATTAAAGATTAGGACTAAAATGCACTAATGTTAAAGTTACATGGCATAAATAATACATGCTAAGGACTAAAATGAAACATATGTAAAACATAAGGGCTGGAACGTAAATAGGCAGAAATAAGGTACTAGAAATTAAGTGACAAAATATAGGGACTAAATTAGACTAAAACAGAAATTAAAGGACATATGAAGTAAATAAACCGCATCAAAATGACGAAATTAAATGAGAAATTAAAAGCAGAAGGACTGAACAGCAAATAGCCCATTTTTATTAAAAATTCGCGGATCCTTCCCGGGTCGGGTCATCGGTGCGGGTACAGGGACCAAACGGTGCCGTTTTAGGCCGTGTTATATGCGCCTAAAATGATGCCGTTTTACACGGCTGATAAGGGTTCTTTTAACCCGAAAAAACATTCGTACCGGTTTAATTACCAAAAAAACCACCATCTTCTATTCTCTGAAATATCAGACCCAAAACCCTAAGGTTTCATAGTTGCTCTGCCGCACCACCGTCCTTGGAGGGCTCGTCACTCATCCGGCGGCCATAAGCGGATAGAGGAACCAGTGCTAGCCTTTCAACACTTGAACCAGAAAACACATGTATTTCTTTTACCTTTTTTTGCTTTCGATTCAATTTTCTTCCCCTTTCTCTTTTTCTGTATTTTTTGCTCCTTAATTTTTTCTCTGAATCTTCTCTCTATTTCCCGTGTGCCTACTTATAAGCTGAGAAACCCCCCTAAAATGACCCTCACTTGCTTTCTTTTCGATCTGAAATGATGCCCTTCAAACGTTTTGCAGGTCTGGTATATGCCGTTGGAGCATGCAAATGACAGATTAAGGTGCGCCGGCTTAGGTTAGGGTGGTCAGATATAGTTTAGGTTTGATTATTTTGGTTTTTAGGGTTTGAGTATTTTAATTTAGGGATTTAGTTAGGGTTTGGTTCATCTAGTTTGGTTAATTTAGAGAGTGGATTTTTAGGGTTCGAAATAGTGGTCGGTGGCGGCGGCCGTAAAAGACAGTGGCAGCGGCGGTAGAGGGTATTAGGGTTAACATTTTAAGGTTAGGGTTTTTTGTTCGGGTCGGTTTAAGGGTAAATGGGTTTGGGCCGGTTTAGGGTAAAAGGGGTCTGGGTTTATTTGGTTTGGTTAAGGCCCAGGCCTGTTGGGTCTATTACAGCTGCCCCTCTTTGCTCAAGGTTGTGCAACAGCAATGGGGCAAAGACTAAAAGAGAGCCAATCAGGTCTGGTCTAGCTGAGCTCTTCCCTTCTTGCCATATGTCCTCTTTCTTCAGCAGATCTTCTTTCTTCTCAATACAGGTCTTCTTTCTTGATTGATCCGCCCTGTCACTTTTGAGGTAGCAAAATGTGTTAAGTCTCATCCTCTGCTGTATGCGTGATCCACTCTATTGAAAGTTCAAAGAGCTAATGTCAGTTGTTTTAGTTTTGTCCATTCCACTGCCACCTCAGGATGATGGACTGATGTAGCTTCAATCTTTTCACTACAACTTCAGGGAGATAAGATTGATGCAAGATTCGTTCCAATGCAACCTCAGGGATATGATGTTAGTGTTGTGTCCATTCCACTGCAACCTCAGGGAGATGAATGGCTGTAGCTTCAATATTTCCACTGCAACTTCAGAGAGATGAACGACTGTAGCTTCAATATTTCTACTGCAACTTCAGGGATATAAAATTGATGCTGAGTTCGTTCCACTACAACCTCAGGGAGACGATGTTGGTGTTGTGTCCATTCCACAACAACTTTAGGGAGATAAACGGCTATAGCTTCAATCTTTCCACTGCAACTTCAGGGATATAAAATTGATTCTGAGTTCGTTCCACTGCAACCTCAGGGAAACGATGTTGATGGTGTGTCCATTCCACTGCAACTTCAGGGAGATGAACGGTTGTAGCTTCAATCTTTCCACTGCAACTTCAGGGATATAAAATTGATGTTGGATTCGTTCCACTGCAACCTTAGGGAGATGATGTTGGTGTTGATCTGTTACTCCATTTGTTGGAGAGACAAATCCTGTAGAATTTGCTTTATGGACACACTTTTTAGGATGTTATGATTGGTATGAATCAAATGCTCCCAACTTTAAGTATGTCAATTTTACTAAACATGAATGCATGAATGATGCAAATATGAATGCAAAAGGCCATTCATAAGCTTTTTTTAAGTTTCTGCACCCGTTCCTAGATTAGCATCTCATTTCGCTGATTACAGCTCTGCTTAGCCCAACTGTACAAGATATCTTGCTCTCTTTGCTTCGGTTCGGTAACATATCACAAGGTGATCATCTGCCCCATATTTCTGTTACAACCCCATTTAATGGGTGATTGTGTAATTTCAACGAGACAACTTCTTGTTCTCAAGCCCTTTTCCAGTGAAAAGATCTTTTCAATTGAAATGCTTCTAGCCCATGTACTATTTAAGGATATTTTAAAAGCAATGTAAAGAATCCTCTTGCATCCGATAAAATTATTAGCTTACTGATCACTATGACAATGCGCAATGCTCATGTGTTTAAATAAGGGTATGAAGTTAGAAGAAAGTGAAATTTCATTAGAGGTATGACTCCCAATTTAGATGGCAAACATTGAAAATACATAAAGCAAGAAAATCACAATTAGGTGCCACTGATATCAAGCGGATGAGTTCTTCTGAGTTGGCTTGCCAAAATTATCTCGAGCCTGATATGTGTTTAGGCGACCTCGAGTACTTTGTCAATATCTCAAGGTGCAACATCCCTTCTGATCTCTAGGCTTTCGGGGGGACAACCATCATCTGCTTCAATCCTTAATCAAAATTTGAGCTGTCCATTTCGAGTTTTCAACTAAAAACCTCCTTTGGTTTCAGACGCCCTTTGCGGGTTTTCATCTTGAACCCTTATTTTTCTTATTCTTTCTCTTTTTTTGGTTTTTTCATTTTTTTCTTTTTTCCCTTGTTTTTTTTGTTTTTTTGTCTTTTTATTTTTCAAGCAAAATATTTCTTGACTATATTTGAATTCACAAGATTGGGCAAATCACCACCGTCCATTTCAGCCAAAATCAATGCTCCTCCTAAGAAAGCTTTCTTCACAATATAAGGGCATTCCCAGTTTGGCATCCATTTCCCTCAGAAATCATTTCGTATAGGTGGGATTTTTTTTCAACACCAGGTCCCCTACTTGGAATTCTCTAGGACGAACCTTTTTATCATAAGCCCTCATCATTCTCTTTTGGCACATCTGACCATGCCGAATGGCTTTCAATCTTTTTTCTTCAATTAAGTTCAACTGGTCATGTCTGGCTTGGACCCATTCTGCTTCATCTAGTTTTACTTCGGATAGCACTCGAAGAGAGGGAATCTTGACCTTAATGGGTAGTACGGCTTCCATCCCATAAACCAACGAAAAAGGTGTTACTCCAGTAGAAGTTCTAACCGACGTTCAATATGCATACAGAGAAAATGGTAGCTTATCGTGCCAATCTTTGTAAGTTTCTTCCATTTTCCCAATAATCTTCTTAATATTCTTATTGGCCGCTTCCACCGCCCCATTCATTTGTGGCCGGTACGGTGTTGAATTGTGATGGTTTATCTTGAACTGCTTGCACACTTCCTCTATGTTCTTATTGTTCAAGTTCATAGCATTGTCAGATATGATCCTCTCTGGCATCCCATATCGGCATATAATCTCATTCTTTAAGAATCTACTGATTGTCGATTTGGTGACATTAGCATAGGAGGCCACTTCTACCTATTTGGTAAAGTAATCAATGACCACAAAGATGAAATGATGCCCGTTAGAAGCTTTTGGCGATATTGGTCATATGACATCCATACCCCATGTAGAGAAAGGCCATGGAGAAGCCATCACATGTAGGGGTATTCATAACCGGATATCAGATTCGATCTGGTTTTTTCGGATATCCGATATTTTGGATCGGCGATATAGTGATCCGTATCCGATATGAAAATATTTGGATATTCAGATATCAGATAATCAGATCGGATATTCAGATATTCGAATATCCAAAAATATATTTTAATTTAATTATTTTTTTGAATTTGAAGTTTGTATTTATGAAAATTTCAGAATTTCGAATATAACAAACAACAAATTGCTAAATATAACAATATTCACATCTATGAAAATTTTGATTTTTTAATTTTCGTATATAACAAGCATCAAATTATTAAAATAACAAAATTAATATTCTTTAAAATTTTGATTTTTGAATTTTCGGGTTTTCCAAAACTTGAAATATTGTGATCCGTATCTGATCCGAAAAATTTAAAATCGGATCAAATATCCGATCTGGAAATAAAAATCGGATCGGATATCCGAATGTTTGGATCAGATCAATGGATAATCAGATCGGATCAATCGGATCGGATATTTTTGATCACCCCTAATCACATGTAATGGTACTGGTGGTACATGAATGTTGTCCCTGTAAATTTGACACTTGTGGCATTTCTTAGCATATCTGACACAATCTCCTTCCATTGTGGACCAATAGTACCCAAACCGCATTATCTGCATTGCCATGGTGAACCCATTAGCATGTGCCCCACAGATACCTTCGTGGACCTCTTCAAGAATCTTTTGTTGCTTCAACAGCATCCACACACCTCAATAGCACTTGATCTTTTCTTCTCTTGTACAAGATATCTCTATCCAAGACATACTCACTTGCCAATCTTCGTAGGGTTCTATTCTTATTCTCTGTTGCTTGCTCTGGGTACTCACAATTTTTCACATATTGCAAGATGTCGTGATACCAAAGACGATCACCCTCTTCACCATCTTTAATATTATGGCAGTGGGCCAAAGACTCATATATACTCATTTGGATAGGCCTCAAATCAGACAGCTTGTTTACTTTAAATAAAGAAGATAGGTTAGCCAGAGCATCTGTCATCTGATTTTCTTCTCGTGGGAGGTAGTGAAACGTGATCTCATCAGACTCTTTAATTAGCTCCTGGACAATATCTCAATAATCTACCAACTTGGTATCTCTCGTCTCCCACTCTCCTCGGAGCTGATAAATCACAAGCATTAGAATCCTCATATACTTTTAGTAGTTTAATTTTTCGTTCAATGGCCGCACGGATGCCCATGATGCATGCTTCATACTATGCCATATTATTCGTGCAATCAAAACAAAGCTTACTGGAAAAAAGGATAATGATCGCCTTCAGGGGAGATCAGCACTGCCCCAATTTATTTGCATGTCACATTTAGAGCACCATCAAAGTTCATCTTCCAATTCTCTCCTTTCAAATCATCCTCTTCGGTATTGGCAACATACATCAAATATTCATTTGGAAAATCAAAGTTTAAAGGTAATCCTAAAGCTCGTATGGACAAGAAATCTGCTATTGCAATTCCCTTTATAGCTTTTTGGCTTACATAAACCAAATCAAATTCTGACAACAAAATTTGCCGTCTAGCCATTCTCCCTGTCAATGCAGTCGACTCCATTAGATACTTGAGGGGATCCAACTTTGAGATCAACCAAGTCATATGGTACAACATATACTACCTCAATCTTCGAGTATCCCAAACTAAGCCGCAGTAAAGTTTCTCGATTGACGAATACCTTATTTCACCTTCTGTAAACTTCTTGTTGAGGTAGTAAATTACCCTTTCTTTTTACCCCGATTCATCATGTTGGCCGAGTACGTATCCCATAAAATTCTCAAAAACAGTCAAGTACAGAATTAACGGATTGTTTGGGATAGGTGGCATCAAAACTGAGTGTTCAACAAGTAATGCTTGACTTTGTCAAAGGCCTCCTGACATTCATCGTCCTATTCTCCAGGGTTGTATTTTCTGAGGAAGCGAAAGATAGGATCACACTTTTTGGTTAGTTGTGAAATAAACCGAGCAATGTAATTCAATCTTCCTAGAAAACCTCTCACTTCTTTTTTAGTGCACTGTGGTGGCAAGTCTTGGATAGCCTTAACTTTATCTGGATCAACCTCGATCCCCTTTTCGCTAACAATGAAGCCCAACAACTTTTCTGAAGTAGCTCTGAAAATGCATTTTACAGGGTTTAGTTTCAACTAAAACTTGTGTAATCTCAATAACAATTTTCTCAGGATGTTCACATGCTCTTCTCCTGTTTGAGACTTAGCAATCATATCATCAACATACACCTCAATTTTTTATGTATCATATCGTGAAACAAAGTCACCATAGCTCTTTAATATGTTTCCCCTGCATTCTTCAATCCAAAAGGCATTACTTTATAGCAAAATGTTCCCCATAATTTCACGAACGTGGTTGTCTCCATGTCTTCAGGGTGCATTCTTATCTGGTTGTACCCTGAGAAACCATCCATGAAAGATACTAGTGAATGCCTTGCAGTATTATCCACCAGGGTATCAATATGAGGTAGTGGGAAGTTATCATTTGGGCTGGCTTTGTTTAGGTCCCAATAGTCTACGCACATGCGCACTTTTCTATTTTTTTTTAGAATAGAAGCTATATTAGCTACCCACTCCAGGTACTTGGCCACTTGCAGAAACCCAGCATCGAACTGTTTTTTTATCTCATCTTTTATCTTTAATAGCACATCAGGCCTCATCCTTCGAAGATTTTGCTGGACCGGTTTGCAGTCTTCTTTTATGGGAAGTTTGTGTACTACTACATTAGTGTTCAACTCAGGCACGTCTTGATAGGACCACGCAAAGATGTCTTTGAACTCCCGGAGTAGCTCAATCAAATAACGTCTTATTTTTGCATCGATGCAAGTCCCAATCTTTACCTCATTCTTTTCACCGTCTTCCCCGACATTTATAACTTCCAATGGCTCTTTGTGAGGAAGAATCTATTTTCCATCTCGCTTTATCATTCTTATTAAATCTGGAGACAAGTCACAACCTTGATCTTCTTCAAAGTCCTGAGGTTCATCTAGACACACCTTCTGCTAAAAAATAAGTTCTGGGTCACTCGCAGCGTCGCTCAATCACGTCATTGATATCAAGAGTCCTGACACAAAATAATGACATGTATTGGAGCAAATAAATCAAAGAATAATGGCTATTTTGTATGGTATGTATGATGAAAGAAATAAAAAAAGAATGAAAATGTTTGCCAGGTGAAGCAAAAAAAGCATCATTTCATTGGCATAATGACAGTAAACATGTGCCTTTTACAAAATGATCCCTATTGCTCTCAGGCAAGAGTAATAGGTATGTTCTGAATATTACTTTGAAATATTTCTAAATACTACATGGAGCTCCTCTGCAGTCCAATTGTCCAGAACAACTCTAGGCACATATGGGCATATCCCAGCTAGATTTACTGCTTTATTTCGTCATTCAGACACGGTATTAATCTCTAAACCTTCCAACAGCTTTCCCAGTTTACTTTCCTTATCTTTTGCTCTGTTTGGGGTTGATGATTCCTCATGACACAAATGTTTCAGAAAATGGGGGAATAACCATAGGTTCCCACTTAATCTCTTTTCCTGTTAGACGTGCTTTCCTCATCTCCCGCCTCTTTATGATCTCATTCATTCTCTGTTTAGCATCTGGTTTGTGTCCCAAGCCAAAACTATCTTGCTTGTTGATCGGTACCTGCACACAGACTATTTCATAGACCTCTTCTAGCTCGGGCTCCTATTCCTACCATTACTTTGATTCTCATCTTTGTAGCCTTGGACAATCTCGACGTAGGGATTTGTCTTCCTTCAACTGTAAACGTTGCATTAACAAATTCTAGTGACCAAAATGAACATTCCACAGTATCCTCATCCACTACAATATAAAGGGCATCACTAGTGATTGAAGCTACGATATCCTCATCGGCATTTATGGTGACAAGTTGCCCATCTATTACAAATTTCAGTTTTTGGTGGAGTGACGATGGAAATGCTCCAGCTGAGTGGATCCAGGGCCTTCTCAACAGACAGTTGTATGCTGGCTTGATATCTATTACCAGAAAGTCTACATCATACGTGTTCAGCCCTATAAGCAACAATATTTCAATTTTCCCCATTACCTTTCTCTCAATGACATCAAAAGCTCTGACAATGCTGTGACAAGTTTTCATGTGAGAACTATCCACTGGAAGTCTGTTCAAAGTAATCAACGGCAGGACATTCAATGCTGATCCATTATCAACCAGGACTCCAAGCAATGCATATCCCTTGCATCTAGTAGTGATGTGTAGAGCTTTGACAGATCCCTTACCACTAGAGGTATCTCATCATCACTGAAGAAAATAAAATTGTCAATAGTTAAGTTGTTCACCAATTTGTCTAACTTGTTCACAGTGATGTCATTCGGAACAAAAGTCTCATTCAATACTTTTAACAATACATTCTTGTGCGATTCTAAACTTAACAGTAGGGCTAACATGGTTATACGAACTGACATCTTGTTGAGCTGTTCTACAATGCTATATTCACTATGCTTCAGGAACTTTAAAAACTCCCTTGCTTCCTCTTCTTTGACTGGCTCGTTGATGGTTGGCTCGGGATCAACAAGCTTTTTCTGTTCTGGTTCAACTATTAAGGCTTTTTCCTTAAGTTCATTAACTTTAGCTTCCTTTTGGGATATAAAGCCTTTCGCTCCTCATGTAGAAACCAACATCATTTACTTCGCCAAAGGCCGCCCTTGGAGAAGTATCTCCTTGACTTGTCACCCCACATTCGTACTTCCACGGGACACTCTTGTTATCTTTGTAAAAGAACGCGACTGGTATGTGTATTGTAACTTTTAGACCAGATCTCTTCTTGGGGTTTGAAATGATTACTACAGGAAAGTTGCTCCCATAGTTCTTCTTTGGAGTTTCTTCTTCAGAAGCACAAACATCCACATTTTTTTCGTTATTTGTTTTTTGAAGAATTCCAGCTCAATATTGTCTATCAGCCTCTGTACTAAGGCTTTAAACTCTACACAATTTTGGATCACGCGACCCTCCCCATCGTGATACAAGCAATGGTTCCCTGATAATTCATTTTCTTTCTTCAAATTCTGACTGATTAGGCCCATCTCGACCATATTCTGCCAGACCCACTTTAACGGAGACTTCACCTCTGCAATACTGACTTTAAGTCTCATGCACCCATCATCAATAACGACATTTACTCTTGGCTCACCGTGATTGGGTAATGGATTCCCTGCTACACTCGGGCCTGCAACATTTTCAAGCTTCACTACTCCTATTTGGATAAATATTTCAACAAGTTTCTTAAAAGCAAGACAATTCTTAATAGAGTGCCCGGTTACCCCTACATGGTACTCGCATTGGATGTTAAGGTCATACCACTTCACGTAAGGAGGCTGCATTGGCTTCGTATAATAGGGATAAACTACATGAGCATCAAATAAGTTTTTGTAGACATTGTATACCTCCGTGTTGCTTGCTTTATTTTCCCTTATCTTATAGTTCGGCTTCTTGTTGTCATCATCTACGATAATTTTTTTATTTCTGACCGTATTTTCAATCATTTCTCCGGACATCACAATGTCTACAAAGTTTCTAGTACCACCTCCTAGCATGGGGCCAATAAAAGGCTTTTCCAAGGTACCAACAAAAATCATTGTCATCTCACTCTCTCTGATAGCGGCGGTTGTACCTAAGTTGCAGCATCCCTCAATCTCTGGGCGTACTGCTTGAAACCCTCATTGGCCTTCATCTTCATATTCTGTAGGGTAATCCGGTCTGGTGTTATGCAGTAACATGATTGTATTGCTTGACGAAGGCTTGCGCCAAATCCCTCCAAGAACTAACTTGGGCACGACTTAGCTGGTTGTACCACTTTGCAGCAGATTATGTCAAACTTTCTTGAAAATAATGAATTAACAATTGATCATTGTTAACATAACCAGTCATCCTTCTGCAGAATATTGTAATATGGGCCTCAGGGCAACTAGTTCCGTTGTATTTCTCAAATTCGGGCATCTTAAACTTCGGTGGCAATACCAAATCTGGAACCAAGCTCAGGCCTCTTGCATCTATACCGTAGATCACGTCTGCACCTTCCACTGCTTTAACATTTTCTTCCATTCGCTTGCACCAGTCTTCGAGCTTCCTAGGCACTTCATTCTCTACTTTATCTATTTCATTGAAATTAGGGACGACGTATTCATTAAGGCCATCTTGAGCAACGGTCCCTCCTTGAAGAGAGGAACCAACCTGAAAACCTTGCTGCTTTACAGCTGAGGGCTCCACACGTGGATGTGTCCTTTCAAAAGGAGAACTCGACTCTTTCGCCATGGCACTGAGATTTATAACTACCCCATTTGTTTTTTTAAAACTCTTCCCTTCTAATATAGTAGCTATTTTTGCCAACAAGCTTTTCTATGATTGTGAAATGTGATCACGCGTTTCCTGTTGCGCCCTTTCTATGTCTTTCTTTAAATCTTCACATGTCTTTTCTACTCTTTCCAAACTTTCATCCATTTTCTTTGATTTGCTTCGTGCGTAAAACCAGAGTTGATTTGGTGGATCCGTTTGTCCCAGAATTACTGCGATTAAAATTCCTTCTTTTAAAGTCTTGGCCCAGAAATGATGATGCAATATGATGAATGCAAAATGTTGATGCAAAAATGCAGATGCAAAGATGTTGATGCAAAAATGCAAAGACTCAAGCAAAAGGTGTGATTATAGTTCAACTTTCATTAGAACAGTCTTTCATTTAAGAACAAAAAGTTCTTTTACATAAGATAGATTCACTTCAGATATATTTCTTAGCCTTAAGACTTAGATATTTAATTTCCCTTAAAAGCCAAGCCAACTTCTTACCACGGTCAGACTCTAATTCAATCTGTAGACTAAGGATATCAGCTTGAACGGCCAAAATTTGCAGAAAGTTCACCACTTTTCTCACTTGGACGAGGGCTTCAGTAATAACACGATCTCTATCTTTGACCTGTTACTGATACTGCTAGAGTTGATTCTTCCGCTGTAATTCACTCAACATTTGGGTTTCCTCCATACTTTTCATTTGCCCCTTACAAGTTTCTAGAGCAATTTCCAATTCTTCTATCTGTTTCTTCAACATTTCATTCTCTTCTTTGCTAATCTTCAGTTCGAGCATAGAATTTTGATTACGGTGCCTTTGGAGGAAACCTTCTAATTTGACTATGCAATTTTTTAGATATGCATTCTTCAGTCTATTTCTAGATAATTCTTCTTCGATAGCGGCTTGTTGTGTTAGGGCATCTTTGAAATTTCTTTCCCATTGGTCTGTTCGGTTCTTTTCTTCACGAATTTCGAGCTTTCACTCGTATGATGTCTTTCTCAGATTGGCATATCTTTCTGCTGCACGGAGTTTCTTGTAATCACCCTAGAGATCATTCATGTATTCTTTAACTTTATTATTTCCCTTCCTTTGTCTTTGGGCTTCTTCCTTTGTGTGTCGGCCTCGAGACCCAAATAAAACCTTTCTTCCCCCATCATGGCTATCACTTTGGTTAGCTCGGTGGTCTTTTCCTCAAAGTCACGTTTCAAGATCTCTGCTTCAGTAGGGACTCCTCTCAAAGTTTCTTCAGCAAACATACCGCTTTCTTGGTTGGGTAGAGGGATATTATCATTTATCCTTCTATTTCTCCAGATCTCATATTCAGGCGTGACCTTGAGGGTTTGCTGCGAATGGCTTTAATCGACAAGTTTTGCTCCAAGCGTCTGAAACTTGATAGATTTTCTCTTTATAGTTGACACCTTTGTATTCTGAATACTCATGGCACAAACTTTGAGTTGTTGGGATAAACTGTCTTGATTGGTATTATCGTGCCACTAGCAACATGGCATAAACGGTCCCTCCCCATAGTCCTAGCAAAGGGACCCAGTCATAAGTACCACATTTAAACAGAATATCGGTGGAAGACAACCAAGGTGCCCACCATATAATGTCACTCTTCTAAAGATTCTGGAAAATAGCCAACCATTGTTCTTCTGAAACATCGTCTTGCCAATTCTACTTTAAGAAATCTCTTAAGGCTGAGTAATCATCGAAACATGTTCGGTAAGGATTCCCTTCCATCTTTCGAAAGTGACTAAGGAACCAAATTGTCAAAAGCTGAGCACAACCGATAAATTTGGCTTCACCTGCTATTAGACAAGCAGTCAGGGATCGGAATATCTCGGCGAGCACAGTTGGAACAGGAGTGACCCCTTTATCTAATCGTTCAACAATGTCCAAAACAACGGCTTCTATATACCTCAATACCTTAGGAAAAATCAATAATCCACAGATAGCCAAGGTTAACATTTTTCTCTTCTTCGTGGCGAAATTTGTTTGTATCATCTTTCGAAGGGTATTCTAAGAAATGCAAAACTTTCTTCTTTCAACTGGATTTGGTCATCGACCCATTGCCTGGTCTCTCCAGTGAGTAATATCAACTTCTTCCTGAACATCATGTCATTGGGAGCTTTAGTGTAGACCTTGTCTTCCTGAAAGTTTGGACAACAAAATAGAGCAGTATAGTCCTCTATAATCGGGGTCAAGTCGACTTTCCCCAAAGTAAAATAGCTGTAAGTGGCATTCCAGTGCTGAGTAAGGGCTCGAATCAACTGTTTCTCAACCTTGACATCTAACAAATACGTAATGTCTCTATAGGTCTAGAAAAAAATTGTTGCATCTCACTATCCCACTGGTTCCATATTTTTTTTCAATTCAGATAGAACATTCTGTTTGGTGTGGACATGAGTGTAATTAGACATCCTCGATACGTGACCTGTCGATAGACTGTCTCCTCTTTCGAACTGAGTTCTCTCGGACCAAACTTGTACTCGGGCATAGTCTTCTACTCTTTCACGAAAATTGCTTCCCATACTGAAGACTTTTTTAGACAATTGAACGCAAATCAACACCTTTTATGAGGATGCTGTAGCGATGTCCTTTTTTCGCTAAAAATATGAGGTTTTTCGAAGGTGTTGAGAGGTGTTTTGGATATAAAATATTTATTCTGTAGGGTTTTAAAAAAATCGCATTTTATTTAAAAATTGGAGTCGCCACCGGCCACTTAGGTAGGCCGGACACCATAAAACCAGAGATTCAAAAACTATTGGGTTCGGGAGTCGGTTACGGATGGGGAAGGATTAGCACCCCCACACCGCCCAAAATTGGTACTTTAATAATTACCGCTTTATTAATATTAGATTTTTCGGGTTAAAGTGACGATTAGTTTAAAATTCGGTTATGATTGCGAATAAATTTTAAAGGCCCCGTTATCCGAGGGTAAACGCCCAACCACTATCACTACGCCTGATACTGGCCCCGTTTACGCTCGGATAAAAGGGCACCGCATTGACAATTTATATCTCGATATGCAATCTTAGTGGGCAAAATATAAAACATGGCAAATAATTTAAATGCAATAAATATTAACATAACATAATACTAATCTAACATAAATAAAATGCTAAACTAAAACATACATATATACATATTAATCTAACTCATAAATAAAAACATATCTAGCATAAACAAAATACTAATATTCATAAATATTAATCTAACATAAAAACAAATTCAACATAAAATACTATTCTAAAACATACATACATAAATATTAATCTAACTCATAAATAAAAACATATCTAGCATAAATAAAATATTAATATAAAACACAAATTTAAAACATATTAAATATTAATCTAAAACATAAACATACAAAATAAAAAATAAGACCATAATTTTAAAATAACTAATACTTCATTAAATTATAAAAATTACAACACTAATAAAAAAGGGAAGAAAATATACCTAACTAGGAGCTCGAATGACGAACCCCGACTGAACCCCACCGAGATCTACCGCGACCCTCCAAAAATATTAACTAGATCGGACCTAAAATAGGACCCGATCGAATGTTGATCGAACCAATCGGGGTCGAGGGGCGCTCAACCCAACCCCATGCCCCATGCCCCACGATTGGGTGGCAATTCAATTGCCAATTTCATCCAAATTGGGCGTGTGATTTTGGAGTGAATTGGCTGCCTATTTATAGGCCAAAGAGGATGGGTTAAGGGTGACGTGGAGCACCCTGCTCCACGCAATTTTTTTTAATAATATATATTTTTTATTATTTTTTTGATTTTTTTATTAATTTTATATTAATAATATTATTAAAATAGTACTAATAACACTAAAACTCGATCAAAAATGAGTGATTACAGTTGCCCCTCTTTGCTTATTTTTGTGAAACGAGGACAAGCAAAGATCAAAAGCACTCATTTTTGACCTACTTCTTTGTCTTTGGCTTCGGAATCACGCGTTCTTCTGGAACTCTCTGCTCTTCCTTAGCTGAATCTTCAGGCTCGTAAGTTCTTCCTATATAGAGCTTCGTCACCTTCCGATCTTGGAGCTACAGGCTCTTCCTATATAGAATCCTTCGCTCTGAAGCCTCGAGTTATGAGTCCCTCCTATATAGAACCTTTCATTCTGAGGCGGTGCAGCTTGGAGTCCTTCCTATATAGAACTCTTCGCCTTCAACGCTGGTTTCTCCTATATAAAACCTTCTGCGTCGCTGATGGATTCTTCCGACTGGGAGTTCCTCCTATATAGAACTGCTAGTCTTCAAACCCTGGAGCTGTCAGTCCTTCCTATATAGAACTTTCCATTTTGAGACGGTGCAGCTTGGAGTCCTTCCTATATAGAACTCTTCGCCTTTAACGCTGGTTTCTCCTATATAAAACCTTCTGCGTCGCTGATGGATTCTTCCGACTGGGAGTTCCTCCTATATAGAACTGCTAGTCTTCAAACCCTAGAGCCGTCAGTCCCTCCTATATAGAACTTTTGGCGTCTGAAATCTCAGAGCTACAGGTTCTTCCTATATAGAACCTTTCACCCTAAGACAATAAAGCTCGGAGCCCTTCCTATATAGAACTCTTCGCTTTCGACACAACATGTTTTCCCTATATAAAACCTTGTGTATCATTGGTGAATTCCTTCGACTGAGAGTTCTTCCTATATAGAACTGCTAGTCTTCACCCTAGAGTTGTAAGTCCTTCCTATATAGAACTTTTCATTCTGAGACGGTGCAGCTTGGAGTCCTTCCTATTTAGAACTCTTCGCCTTCAACGCTGGTTTCTCCTATATAAAACCTTCTGCGTCGCTGATGGATTCTTCCGACTGGGAGTTCCTCCTATATAGAACTGCTAGTCTTCAAACCCTGGAGCCGTCAATCCTTCCTATATAGAACTTTTGGCGTCTGAAATCTCAGAGCTACAGGTTCTTCCTATATAGAACCTTTTACTCTAAGACAGTAAAGCTCGGAGCCCTTCCTATATAGAACTCTTCACTTTCGACACAACAGATTTTCCCTATATAAAACCTTGTGTGTCATGGGTGAATTCCTTCGACTGGGAGTTCTTCCTATATAGAACTGCTAGTCTTCACCCTGGAGCCGCCGGTCCTTCCTATATAGAACTTTTGGCGTCTGAAATCTTGGAGCTACGAATTCTTCCTATATAGAATCTTTTACTCTAAGACAGTGAAGCTCGGAGCCCTTCCTATATAAGACTCTTCGCTTTCAACACAACAAGATTTCCTATATAACCTTGTGTGTCATGGGTGAATTCCTTCGACTGGGAGTTCATCCTATATAGAACTGCTAGTCTTCACCCTGGAGCCGTCGGTCCTTCCTATATAGAAATTTTGGCGTCTGAAATCTCGGAGCGGATGATTCTTCCTATATAAAATCTCTCTCTGCAGGCGCTTGGAAACATAGACCTTTTGTATGTAGAACCTTCACCTCCCCATTTGGGATTCACACCACGATGGCTACCGATGTCTCTTTTTGAATTTAGGGACTCACGCCGAAGGTGGCTGCCAAAACTTCTTCAAGTTTAGGGACTCACGCCAAAATGGCCGCCAAAACTTCTTCAAGTTTAGGGACTCACGCTGAAGATGGTTGCCAAAACTTTCTTCAAACTTTAGGGATTCACGCCGAAGGTGGCTGCCGGACTTTCTTCAATCTTTAGGGACTCACGCCGAAGGTGGCTGCCAATCTTTCTTCAAATTTAAGGACTCACGCCGAAAATGGCCGCCGGTCTTTCTTTAAATTTTAGGGACTCACACCGAAAATGGCCGTCGAAACTTTCTTCAATCTTTAGGGACTCACGCCGAAGGTGGCTGCCAAAACTTTCTTCAATCTTTAGGGACTCACGCCGAAGGTGGCTGCCAATCTTTCTTCAAATTTAAGGACTCCCGAATGTGTTCGCCGGTCTTTCTTCAATCTTTAGGGACTCACGCCGAAGGTGGCTGCCAAACTTCTTCAGATTTAGGGACTCACGCCGAAAATGGCCGCCAAAACTTTCTTCAAATTTTAGGGACTCACGCCGAATGTGGCTGCCAAACTTTTCAATGAAATCCACTTCTTAATGTTCTTTAATAATTCTTCAGGTACCTGTCCAAAATAAGCAAAAATTGACATGCCCATATCTATGCAATGTAATGGTTTTCTTTTCTTTTCTTTTTTTTTTTTTTTTTTAGCCTTTTTGTTCTAAAGTCTTACACCCTGAAAGGTCGCTCCTCAGATTTCTTCATCTCTTTACTGCTTTATTGTATGCTCTTAAATCCTCATTTGAACATGCTTTTATATCTTTTGTGCGAAAGGCTTTCTTGTCTTTAGGGTTATCACCCGCCTTCATAAATGATCTTCTGGTTCTTATATTATTCTTATAAGAACCTTTGTCATCTTCTTGGCTTCGCGTTGCCCCATTCAACCACGGGTTCCACTGCTTTGAATTTTCTGGCCCATCATATAGAGCCTTGATCTATTTCTAGTCACCAGGGTGAGCCAAAATGCTTCAATCCCTTGAACTCTTCCTTGATCTTCTCGCAGCATTTCGATGGGAACTAACTTTCGGTCCCTATGCTTTAAATCTCATCATCATTCATTTTTAAAGTAAAGTAAAAGGCAATTTACTTGTGTATATTTCAAAAAATAATGATTGTTTGAAAAGATAACAATCATTTCAAAAATCACAACTTGGACATTTTGAAAACATTGTTTGGAACAAATGGTAAACATCATAACTTTGGGAGAAAATGTCAAACCTTTTAAAACATGTTTACCCCCGAAATATCAAACACCATAGCACATCTGCTTCAAGTTGCCAAAGATCAACTCTAATGAAGCGCATATTTAGAAGATCTTGACCATTGTGGAGATATATGCCAATGTATAGTTTTTTCTGGTCTAATAGGCTTTTGAGAGGAACAACCCTACCTAGTTTCTACCCCGTTTAAGGTGGCACTCTTAATCTCACTATCTCACCATGCCCCATCCTTCCCTCATTTGGGTGTCGATCAAGCACTTCGAAGTTTGACGTTCCTTGAAGAAAAGTTAACCCTTATAGGCGGAATGAAATCTGAAGACATTCTCATTCAACTTGGATATCTATAGATGACCAGAATGGTCTTTGGGGCTTGTAATGTAGGCCTTTGGTTTATGGTTAAGTGAAACAGTATTTCTGTACTTGTGTAACTTGGATATGCCCATTATTCCTTTTCTTTTTTTTGATCACTCTAGACTGCCCGTTTTCGGGTTTTCACCCTAGAGTTCATTTCCTTTTTTTTATTGTATCTTTGCCTTGCATTCGGCTATATCTTGATGTTCATTTTCTGTCCAAGAATGTTTGATCCTCCGTAACTCCCTGAATCGAGATTTCTTGAAGGACTACGAATACATTTTGGGAATTCTTGTGATTGGCGTGTGCCCGGATGAAATATTATTCTTTCTTTTTCTTTTCTCCTTTCTTTTCTTCTTTTTCCTTTTTCTCTTGGATCGCTCTAGATTGCCCATTTTTTGGGTTTTTCACCTAGAGGTCACTTCCTTCTTTTGTACCTTTGGATCAATGTATTTTGGCTGGATATTGATGCCAGCATGCTCAGGCAGACTACTATTTTTCTTCATTTTTAGGATCACTCTAGACTGCCCATTTTTAGGTTTTCACCCTAGAGGTCATTTCCTTTTTCAAAATTGGCAATCTTCGGGCCGACTTATCTTGACTTGGCTTCAATTCGAGCTTCTATACTAATTTTCAAAAATGATATTTACTTGAAATGTGGATTCCTTATGTCTCTTGCACATAGTTGAGGTTTCGTTCTTGTATTGTTTGATCTGTGTGTGAAGCATAGACAATATTCTTCATTTTTCTTTTTCTTTTGTTTTGTTTTTGTTTTAGATTGCCCATTTTGGGTTTTTAGCCTTGAATCTCTTTCTTCTTATTCAGGTCTGTAAATGTATCCTCGAATCCACACGTATCTATACTGGTATTGATGATATCTTCTGCTCGAAGTTACTTGCCTCTCTGCAGCTCTTATGATATTTACTCGATCTGGATTGCTTCGGCCTTCTGATTACCATTTTTTTTCATTTAGACATATCCATGTTCACTTTCTTCTGATGATTTTCTGATCTTCGTATACAATATGTATGGTCTCATCTGTATCTTCTGGCAAAGTAAAAGAATGCCTTCAGGGGGTAGAGGTTTAGGGTCAACTTTCGTTTCAAGGATCTTAAACGACAAGCGCCTGAGAAGATAAATTCCTAAAATGGGAACTGCCCATTGTCTAAACGCTCACCTTTGTTCCTCTGTTGGCCTAAGTAAACTAGCAGATACTCACATTTACAGTATCACCACAACATTCAACCTCTTCTAAATATATGCAACTTAGAGTTGATCTTTGGGTTTGAAGCAAATGTACTGTTGCATTCAAAATTCGAGGACCTGGTATAGAAATGATATATACATACGTCCATTAAAAATGCATGTATATGCATATGGGAAAACTACCCCATAAAAATGAAATGTTTAAAGAATCAAGAATGTAAAAATGTTTTTCTAAATGGAAATGTGATTTTTTTAATTCTAATAAACAATGATTCTTTTTTGATGAGAATTTCTTTGTGAAATGATGAGAAAACCGTAGGGACCTTTGGATTATCTCCAGGGTACTAACTCATTCTGCCCCTTCCAAGGCATCTTGGGGCATCTTTTCCTTTTATTATGTGAAAATCTGGAAATCTTTGGAATCCGGAGGAACAACCAAATCGGGGCTCAAACAGAGTTTTCTTGTATTAAAGGCATCAAACTTCTTTTTCTCTCTTTTTCTCTCGAGTCCATCTTTTAACTGCTCGAATCTTGATTTTTGAGTGTGTTCAATTCTTTTATTCACCATAAAACTCTAATTGTTCTTTGGATTACCCCCCAAAAATTTTATGCAAGGTAGTGATAGTGTTATGTAAAATATGTCATGATTGTACAATTTAATGCAATGCAATGCATGAATGCAAGTGCGGTGTTGATTCTCGAACAGTCCTTAAAAGACTTTCAATCAATAGAAAAATGTCTGGTTGCAAGAAACTAATAATGAATTACAGGTGACAGTTAGCTTCCTTCTGGAGATCTTGACTTCGGGAAGCAAAACCTGTGCTCCACGTCTCGACGTCGTCTTCAGGATGATGGATGACTTCGTCTTCTCTTCTTATTCTATTCTATGGACTTGTGACGTCATGATCTTTATTTTTGTGGCTTCTAAAAATGACATCAACAAGTGCAGGCATAATGCAGATAAGATCTTTTCTGGGTGCAAACGAATAATACGTCTAAACAGGGATGGATTCTATCGGTCCTAAGGGAGTACTTTAAAAAATTTAGGGTTTAAATTAAAATTCTCAAAGATCATTTGGTTTAAAAATTTCCCCATTTTTATTATCAAAAATTTTAACTTACTTAAAAATGAAACTTTTAGGTTTCTTTTTGTTATTATTATTATTCTGAAAGTTTTATGAGAGAAGAAGTTTCAAAGCAAAATAATAATATTTTCAATTTTTTTTTGAGTTAAATTAAAATCTGAGAATTTTAAAAATGGTCAAATGTGAAGATTTAAAATTGGGGTTCATGGCCCGATTGAATCTTTGCGTCGTCGACGTGCCTTATTGTCGTACCGTCTTCTTTCGCTATTGGTCTTTGCTCGCCTAACTTGATCTTTGTAATATTATCGTTCCCGCAAAGCAGACTTTTTCTATTTTGAAAGCCTTTTAATGAACTGTTCTTGAATCAACACCATGTCATGATATGCAACATGAATGCAAATAAAGGCGATGATTCCGCTGGTAATCACCATTTTGAACGACTTTCATGGGAATTAAAGGGTCCAAATTACAAAAAAGATACATATTACAAAAGGAGTCCCTATTACAAAAAGAGTCTATTACAAAGTCTTAATTACAAAATAAAGTTCTACACATAATCCCTAGCTCTACCTCCTAGCTCCTCGACAGCTCTGAGCAACTTGATAAACCTTGGTGCTTCTTCCATGTCCGGGGTTACGAAAGGTCGGAGAGTCGCGACTTCGGTAGCTAAGTCATTCACATGCCTTGCAACTCGTCGTATGTCCACCATCAGGGTCTCGTGTGTATACTTTGGCACTACACGCTCGTTCGGCAAATTGTTACCTCGGATCTGTTGAGTAATCTCTGACCGATGTCACGCGACTGGATTGATGATGTCCTTCCTAAGACATCTTTTTTCCATGATGAAAGATTTTCTAATCGGGCAAACCACTTGAATCAACGCCTCTATGTAATGTGGATGCAATGATAATGCAACAAAAGTATGTGTAAAATAAAAATAAAACACAAAAATGAGTTAGTACCGGATAAAAATAATAAATACATAAATAAAAGGACAAATAAAATAAAATAAGGTAAACAAACAAAAAACCCTATTTATCCCGTCTAAAACACCTAAGGTTATCCGCATGGCTCTAAAGGGGTGGGTTTTTATATGTTCTCTACATGCAGTCTTGGTTCTAGGAGGTACCCGAATTGTCCTTGTTGTCCTCTACTAAGAGTAGCAAGGCCCCCGATCATCACCCATTATAGGCTCCTTTCAACCGAGTTCAATTCAGGGGGACCCATTCGCTTATGCCCGTACGAAGGAACGATATCCTTACGAAAGCATAAGGTACTCGAGCCCCGAAGGTACTTGCTAGGCCCATACGGGAGAACGATATCTCCACGAAAGCATTAGCGTTTCCCCCCCCACTTAAAAAGGTTTATATTCCATATTTTAAATGCGTTAAAATAAACGCGCAATTACAACCGAATATTAATTTAATAGTCACTTTAACTCGGAATTTTCAATATTAGTAAAGCGGTAATTATTTTAAAAGCTTGACTCTCATTTGTTTTTGAAAAAAACAAAAATAGTCCCCAGCGGAGTCGCCATCTGTAGCGATGTCCTTTTTTTCGCTAAAAATATGAGGTTTTTCGAAGGTGTTGAGAGGTGTTTTGGATATAAAATATTTATTCCGTGGGGTTTTAAAAAATCACATTTTATTTAAAAATTGGAGTCGCCACCGGCCACTTAGGTAGGCCGGACACCATAAAACCAGAGATTCAAAAACTATTGGGTTCGGGAGTCGGTTACGGATGGGGAAGGATTAGCACCCCCACACCGCCCAAAATTGGTACTTTAATAATTACCGCTTTATTAATATTAGATTTTTCGGGTTAAAGTGACGATTAGTTTAAAATTCGGTTATGATTGCGAATAAATTTTAAAGGCCCCGTTATCCGAGGGTAAACGCCCAACCATTATCACTACGCCTGATACTGGCCCCGTTTACGCTCGGATAAGGGCACCGCATTGACAATTTATATCTCGATATGCAATCTTAGTGGGCAAAATATAAAACATGGCAAATAATTTAAATGCAATAAATATTAACATAACAGAATACTAATCTAACATAAATAAAATGCTAAACTAAAACATACATATATACATATTAATCTAACTCATAAATAAAAACATATCTAGCATAAACAAAATACTAATATTCATAAATATTAATCTAACATAAAAACAAATTCAACATAAAATACTATTCTAAAACATACATACATAAATATTAATCTAACTCATAAATAAAAACATATCTAGCATAAATAAAATATTAATATAAAACACAAATTTAAAACATATTAAATATTAATCTAAAACATAAACATACAAAATAAAAAATAAGACCATAATTTTAAAATAACTAATACTTCATTAAATTATAAAAATTACAACACTAATAAAAAAGGGAAGAAAATATACCTAACTAGGAGCTCGAATGACGAACCCCGACTGAACCCCACCGAGATCTACCGCGACCCCTCCAAAAATATTAACTAGATCGGACCTAAAATAGGACCCCGATCGAATGTTGGATCGAACCAACTGGGGTCGAGGGCACTGCCCCCAACCCCATGCCCCACGATTGGGTGGCAATTCAATTGCCAATTTCATCCAAATTGGGCGTGTGATTTTGGAGTGAATTGGCTGCCTATTTATAGGCCAAAGAGGATGGGTTAAGGGTGACGTGGAGCACCCTGCTCCGCGCAATTTTCTTTTTTTTTAATAATATATATTTTTTATTATTTTTTATTAATTTTATATTAATAATATTATTATTAAAATAGTACTAATAACACTAAAACTCGATCAAAAATGAGTGATTACAGATGCAATGCATAAACTAAAAAACAACAAAGAAAACAAGTCAGTACAGATACATAATAAAAGGCATAATCTTAAAGCATTATTTCAAAAAACATAAAATTTAAGATAAAATCCTACCCGGCATGCTTTCTACCCGCATGCTTTTATTTACAAAATGAAAGATCCTACCCGGCATGTTATTATTTACAGAATGAAAGATCCTACCCGACATGATATCTACCCTGCATGTTATTATTTATAGAAAAAAACCTACCCGGCATGATTTCTAACCGGCATACTTTATTTATGAATCAAATCTATAGAGTAGGCAAAAGGTTAGAAGCGTTTCTCCTTTGGACATTTAATGGGTTCCATTTCTAAAGCAAGTCTTCTATGGTTCATTACATGTGGTTCGGTTCTAGGGAAGGGTACCCAAATTGTCCTCGTTGTCCTTTACTAAAGGTAGCAAGGCCCCTGATCCTCACCCATTATAGGTTTCAAATGGACCAAGTTCAATTCAGGGGGACACATCCCTTATGCCTATACGAAGGTAACCCACACGAAAGCACAAGAAATGTATCCCAAAAGCGATTCACCAACCTATACGGTGGTAACCCACACGAAGGCGGTATCATGCTTCCACTTAAAATAGGACGAAGCTCGGGCAGAAAGCTCATGGTATGCGATGCACGTGCATGGTGTGTGAGGAGAAACTTTCAAACCTTTGACACTCTATCCTATGTTCATTTACACCAAGCAGAAAAATGAAATAGATATATTTATAGAAAAATAAATAAATAAAATGCATGTCCTATTAACTAAAGACAGAAACACATCTTAAATTAAAATCGAATTCGTAAATTTCCAACACTAAGACTAAAGATATTCGACTTGTGGCTTGACTCTCTTTTTAATTTAAAAATTCCCCAGTGGAGTCGCCAGCTGTAATCACACAAATCTGTTTGGCGCTCCCTTTTATTCGGTTTTAAAATTTATTTTATTTCAGAAAACACCCCGCCCAGTTTTGAAATTAAAAATGAAGAGTCGCCACCGATTATTTTAAAAATGGTAGATTGGACACCAAATAAAACCAAAGATAAAAATATTTGGGCCCGGGAGTTAGTTACGGATGGGGAAGGATGAGCACCCCCACACCGCCCAAAAATTGGTACCTAGTCGAATATTTAAAGTCTTAGCGTAGGAAATTTTGAATTCGAATAAAATTTAAAATGTGGCTCTTAAATGCATGGAAATGTTCTAAATATTTATCGAGACGTTACTTTATTTAGAATAACCGAGAAATTCACATCCTTTTACGCCCGAGAAATGATTTTTCGACTATTCTAAATAACAGAAAATCCCCTTAAATATCGTATCCTAAAATGGTAAGGATATTCTTTTATTTAAGGGTATCGAGAAGGCCACATCCCTTTACTCCCGGGACACTAATTCCCGAACCCCCTAAATAAGAGAATATTACCTTAATTTATTATTTTCCTAATTAGTATGATGCGATTTATAATGGGGTATGTATATGTATTTATATACTTAATATATTACTTATGTTAAAATATATTCAATATTCATTTTAATAATAAAAAACTATACATACATAGTTAATAATTTACATATACATATATATTATTTCTACAAAAATAGTTATTTATTATTATTTATAGATATACTTAAAATATAATACTTAGGATAAAATATATTTATATTTATATTTATCAAAAGTATACATATGCTTATTAAGTTAGAAGTTACATTTATACATGTATTAAAAAGTATTTAATATTATTTTTATGTAAAATAATTTTACAAAAAAAACCATACTTTATTTTGCACAAACATTTATATATAGTATATAAAAATATAAAATATAAAATACAAATAATAAAAACATATATACATCTATTTCATATTTAGTATTAATATATATAATGTAAAAAACTTAATTTGTATAATAATACTAGTATATTCTACATAATAATAATAATAATAATGCATGGATTTATAATAATATACGAGAAATTAAAGATTAGGGCTAAAATGCACTAATGTTAAAGTTACTTGGCATAAATAATACATGCTAAGGACTAAAATGAAACATATGTAAAACATAAGGGTTGGAACGTAAATAGGCAGAAATAAGGTACTAGAAATTAAATGACAAAATATAGGGACTAAATTAGACTAAAACAGGAATTAAAGGACATATGAAGTAAATAAACCACATCAAAAGGACGAAATTAAATGAGAAATTAAAACCAGAAGGACTGAACAGCAAATAACCTATTTTTATTAAAAATTCGCGGATACTTCCCGGGTCGGGTCACGGTGCGAGTACAGGGACCAAACGGCGCCGTTTTGGGCGTGTTATAGGCACCTAAAACGGAACCGTTTTACACGACTGATAAGGGTTCTTTTAACCCGAAAAAAAATCCATACCAGTTTAATTACCAAAAAAACCAACCCTCTTCTATTCTCTGAAATATCAGACCTAAAAACCCTAGGGTTCCATAGTTGCTCTGCCGCACCACCGTCCTTGGAGGGCTCGGCCACTCCTCTGGTGGCCATAGACGGATAGAGGAACCAGTTCTAGCCTTTCAACACTTGAACCAGAAAACACAGGTATTTATTTTACCTTTTTTTGCTTTCGATTCAATCTTCTTCTTTTTTTTTTTTTGCTCTCTAATTTTTTCTCTGAATCTTCTCTCTATTTTCCGTGCGTCTACTTGTAAGCCGAAAAAAAATCCCTAAAATAAACCTCACTTACTTTCTTTTTGATCTGAAATGATGCCCCTCAAACGTGTTGCAGGTCTGATATACGGCGTTGGAGCAGGCAAATGACAGATTAGGATGTGACGGCTTAGGTTATGGTGGTCATATTAGGTTTAGGTTTGATCATTTTGGTTTTTAGGGTTTGAGTATTTTAATTTGGGGATTTAGTTAGGGTTTGGTTCATCTGGTTTGGTTAATTTGGAGAGTGGATTTTTAGGGTTCGAAATAGTGGTCGGCAGAGGCTTGAGTAACGGCGGCCGTGGAAGACAGTGGCGGTGGCGGCAGATGGGTATTAGGGTTAGCATTTTAGGGTTAGGGTTTTTTCTGGTTTAGGTCGATTTATGGGTAAACGGGTTTGGGTTGGTTTAGGGTAAAGGGGGTATGGGCTTATTTGGTTTTGTTAAGGCCCAGGCCTGTTGGGTCTATTATAGGGTGTATTTTTAGAGTTTATGATTTAAAATTTAGGGTTAGAGCTTATAGTTCAATTTTTTAGTGTTGAACCATATAAAGGGCACCGAAAAGAGACATATAATTTTCGTTCAGATCAAATAGGTTCAAATATATATGTTTTTTCTCTTTCAAACTTATTTACTTTTTACAAGGATTTCTATAACTCAAGTGAGGTCAATTGACCCCACTAACCTATATGTAAATCCGCTCCTAAATATATATATATATAAGAAGTTCATATTATATAAAAAAATTATTGTTTTTATTATAAAAATCTCCTAAATAATAATAATAATGTATTTGGAATTCAATTCAACAAAATTCACAAATTATGATTATTGGCCAAACATGTCGTTCCTATATAATTATGTGCATCTCTGAAGGTACGTGACACCGAATTTCATCTACACATTGTTCTACACGAATGTTTATTCTGAGATTGATGTGATGCCGGATCACATTCGAAGATACTCGAGGATGAATTTGAAGTATTGAGTGTATAATCTCAAGATTATGCGGCACCAGACCACACTCAAAGTGTACGTTCTCGAGGCAGTGTGACACTGGGCCTCACTCAAGGTTGCTTGTGGTATGATATGTTTGTGATTGATTAGATGATCTAATGAGATGAGATCTCAGGTATGATTGAGCCTTGTGTACCATGTGTGACTATGATATTAAACATACTAGTGATGATGCTTCGTATTATTGTTTATGTGAGCATGCGTTTAGGCAGCTAATAGTAGCATTATATGTTATTATTCTCGTCATTTTGCTCGTACTAACTTGCATACTTATACTTATGATTTACATAAAGTATAGAAAAGTAGATGTATACCACAATGCTTTGTGTTCAAAATCGTAATTTTCGTTCAATGAGAAAATTTCTTTAGTTTTCATTTTTTTTTCTTTTTCTCTTAACCTTTTGACAACTTACTTCACGTTATTCTTCCATAACTACTTTGACAGCAGGCTATGTTGTGGAGACATAATTTGAGCACATAAACAGCTAAAAATATATAAATTCACTTTATTTCTAATCTAAATAAACTGAAATAACATAAAATACCTACCTAAATGCCTAACATGATCATAGACTAAGCTAAAACTAAAGCATAAAAGTGCAAAGAGTAACCCTCTCCCTGAAAAGTTAGAAGGTACAATAGAGGTGCATACCAAATATAAGAATATTCGAACGTTCCTTACTTAAAACAATCGATGAAGGCTTCGTACAAGTTCAATTTTTATTCTGTATAAATCTTTTGAATATTCTTGATAGGAAAAAACTTTGATAAACATGCCGTGTGAACTTTAGTTTATTCATGCCTTTAGTTTTAGGGGTTAGAGTTTTAATTTAAGATTTAAAGTTTAAGGGTTTAGGTTGTAGGGTTTAGAATTTAAGGCTAGTGTTTAAAATTTAGGATACAAGATTTAATTTTTAAGGCTAGGGTTAAGAAATTTAAAATTTAGGTTTTACAACGTAAATATGCAGGCCTGCGTATCAAAATTTTACCTTGATATGTTCTCGAAGTAATATTGATTATTTTTTCAGCTTTTAATAGAATTCACTAGTTTGTATGGTTAACTCTTCATGTACGTGTATAGTGCTCATGTTACCGTCCACTTTAATTGTTTTTTTTATGTTACGTTAATATCATGTCTTTTTAAAAAAATACGTTAATATCATGTCTTAGATTACATACAATTTTGAATATTTTATTAAATCGATTCAATTTTAATTTTTCAATAAATTTTTAAAAAGTTTTACATTTAAATATAAGTATAGTATTCCGATTTTCAATCTAGTTTATTGAATCGTAGGGAGACCATATTATAATTTTAAATAAATTAATCCAAGGTTTTTAGTACCTGAATGTAAATCAGACAATTCAAATCAAATAGCTTGGGATTTGAATTTGGAATTACAGTATATTTTAATATTTCTAAAATAATAAGGCACAAATCCAACTTCAATTTCATGAAATTTCTGCCGTGTGGTATAAGGATTTTAACAAAGACAACCAAACAAGCATGAGGTACAAATCTATTAACTCTTGACAAAGAAAATGCAACTAGGCATCATAGAAACTAGGGGAAATGAGCACAGAAGTATGATTTACATCTAAGAAATCTTCACCTAATCAGTTTCAGTATCCACGAAACATAATTTCCTACTTCAATTCATCATATAATTTGTATGTTTTTTCGTGTTTCCTACTTTCACATCAATCTCTCCTGGCTCGATATTTACCAACCCAAAAATTTCCTCAAAAGCCAAATCATCTGTGAATATCTTTTCTGTGGCAAATGCTGAATCTACCAACCTAACATTATATACTAAATTTATAGAAAAAGACTTCACTCGAGTTTAATACCTCTTTCTCTTGCTGCTTCCACGACAGCATTCCGATCTCCGATCTTATTGGTTATATTGTAATAACACATCCACAACTTGTGGGAGAATGGGTATACTGTTAAAGCCTTTCTATAAAACCTTGCAAGTATGGTCTCTATGCCCGGAATATAGTCCATTATATCTGCAGCATTTACCCATACAGGCTCAGGTGGAATTGGGATTGCGTGAAAGAATGCATTGACCATGGTTGAGCTAGCCCAAAACAAAAGACTGGAAGAAACGTCCCTGATGTGGTCACCTCCGCTTAACATCTTACACACGGAAAACATTAACTCATAGTTGGATGGTGCTAATGCCAAGATGGCTTCCACAAAATCGACTAGACCCTTTGGCTGAGTTAGATTTTGGGGCAAAAGAGATGGGCCGTACCAGACTTCAAGGACCAAGTTCACGAGAGAGGAATGAGACAAGACTGGACTCAAAATGTTCCGAACAAGTTGCTGCACTCTTGGCTTCTCAATCTTGGTGATAAAGTTTCTAGATAGTGGCTCAGAGACTTGGAAAGACCGAGCAATGTCCAAGTACATATTCAAAGTATTGATCTGCCAACTAATAGTAACATCACTCTTTTGAGACTCATCATTGAGCAAAAACAAGGCATGCTCCTTTACACAATGATTGAAACTCATGGGAGTAGCGGCCCTCAATGCCTGGTCAATAGCTGAGTGAGCCTCAACATTATCATTTTGCAAAAGGTTAAAAAGAAAGAGATTAAGATATCCGAACATCACATCCGTCTGATTTGCGTTAGGTAGCACAATGCGGACTTTGACGTTGAATTCATTTCCGGAGAGACATTAGAGTCCACACCATCTGTGGCTTTCAAAATTACACTTTCAGGGTACTGAACTTTCCAAACTGAGTTATACCAGCGTGTCAAGACTTTTTTTGCAAGATCAGGTTTTCCATTCTGTTGGGCATATTCAGCATACTGATTCCAGATACAGTGAATTCCAGGGGATTCCTTTGGCCAGTTATGAAGGGCTTCTTCAAACCCGATAAAACCCATATTTTCGGAATCATAGTTTGGCACTCTTGCAGATACCAGAACAAGTTCCAAGCAAGATGGATACACTTTTCTGTAATTTTCAAACATACTTTGACAGCAGTCAGCACTATCTAGTGCAACCAAACACTTAATGTGATTGAGTGCAAAAAGTTGAGCTGATTTGAGATCAGTTTCACTCTTAAATGCTCCAATATTGATGTAAGATTCAACACAACTTACTACCATTCCTAACAACTGTAGAGCCCTTTTCTTTTCATCGTTGCCCAGATGAACAGAGGGCCATTCGACTAGAAGGAGTTCTTTCTCAAGCTCTAACTGCCACACCACAGCATCGGGCAGCTTCCTGTAAATAACCAAATAAATACAAGAAACCCATAATACACATTTGTCAGAAATGGTTAAGCATGTGAGGATATCAGAAAACATCGAACAGTGAGGCCCATCAGAATTTGTTGTAGCAGGGAAGAGTTTATATATTGTCTGGATGGCTTTCTCAAAATTCCCAGATATGCACAAACAATCCATCATCTGCAAAAATAGGTCTAAGATGCATGCACTCATATGCATTACATTCTTTCCGGAGGAAGATACACCACTACAAAGTGCTGAAAGAGCAACCTCATAGGCAAGCAACCGATCATCCAGTTGTTTTCGACTGTTGATGTACATAAGCCAAAGTTCATATGATCCCTCATTGCTTCTGACCTGAAGACCAAGAGAGAAGGATGCCCAAACAAAAGGTTTGAATTTTATCTGAATTCTCCAAAGGGAGGAACAAGCATGTTTATACATTTGTCTCAAAACGTATATGTATTTACAGAGATTTACTTCCATACATGCTTAGTTTCTGTGTAAGAGGGATACAAAAAAAAAGGAATACCCAAGATGTGAAGTGCTACCTAAGTAGAAATAGGACACTAATTTAATACGAATGGAAAGCAAACTTTTAAAACTGAAAGAATGAATAATGAAAACATAAAGATATATTTGCAAACACACAAAAATACATGAGGGAATGTCTAAATCAAACTAAAAAGAATGACGCATGAAAAAATATGCACACACATATGAATCAATAGTAACAGTTCCCAGATATTTTCTATTCCACAACCCACCCACACAAAAATAAAAACCAACAATTCTACCCAATCCCAAAATTACCATTACCGTAACATGTCCAAGCATGCATCATTGGACTAGTAATTTCCTTATCTCTTCTGCTTCTATCCCATTCCCATCGTAGCAAAGAGACAAAAATACCAGTGACCCCAAGAAGGTTAAAACAGCCAATAAAAATCAAAAGCATGCATAAGACAATGGATGATATAATTAGTTTCCAAAGGAGAGAACTTCTACAGACAGCCAAGAAGTTCTGATAGCTACAAAGCTGTTAGTGTACTTACAAACTACAACTAGAAGAGTGAATCAACAAAATCCAATAGACAGAAACCTCCACATATCAGCATATAGTTACAATTTAACCAATACCAATACCAATACCAATACCTCCAATATCTGAATGTCACCGACATGCAGAGAGTGATTAATTATTATAACCATGCATATAAATTTACATACTGCAAACGAGAACACTCGAGCATAAAAATTTACATACCGCAAAAGAGAACATGTCATCCTTCCCAACAAACAGCCTACGGCTATAGTAAATAAGCAGATAAACCATCCAGAGAGTTTCCGATGCTGGATCAGCCTCGAGGGACCGAGAAAGCAAAGAAAGAGCCTGAAAATTAGAAAAGCAGAGTTGATGACAAAAAATGAAGTGTTGGTATGTCGATATGAGCCACAAGTTATCTTGTAGGTTGCTAATGTTACCTTTTTCATACCCTCCAATTTGTTAATCTCCTGGTTGAGTACAAGCAAAGCCATCTCCAGGGACTGGACATTTGTATCTAAAGATTGGTTGAGTTTTTTCTGAGTACACACCATGAAAGGAGTGTCCTAATTAGAATATGGATGTAAACAACACAATATAACAAATTGACATTTATAATACATAAAAAAAATTATAAACGTAAATGAGTGAAAGCAAATACTGATTGAAAGCTGAAAAATAACGGAAGGCATTGCTTTTAACAATCTTGGATAGAACCAGTATTTTCCCAAGAGAAGACCAAAGGGCTTAACCGTAGGAAATTGAATAAAGAAAACAGGAAATCACTTATGGAATGTATTCTAGGAAAAATAACCAATACTTTCCAATTTCTTTCAATCTCACAATTAGCAAGAGATTATTAAAGAATAAACGGAAGGTCAACCCAATGCTCACAGTCCAAAGGACTTGAACAGCACATACTTGAAAGTACACAAAATGATTTAGGGGGAACAAAGATTGATTGAAGTTGCCTGTGTCTGTACATAAATATCAGGCGGGAAATTTGTAAAGCTACTAAAAACAAAAGAAAAAGATTATAGAGCTCAAACCGAAAAAAAATCAAGAGGAAAAATAATGTAGAATGCATTACAAACCGCTATTCCATTTCTACTTTGGAAATATGAGGATTGCTTATTCCAGCTGCCATGCACTTCGATACGTCCATCACCAAGCAAGAAAGATTCATCTGTAGGTAATCGTTCATCTGTGGGTAAATCTTTCTGGAAAAAGCTTGATAGGGATAGGCAAATACTGAAATACTTCCACCAGCAGTGTGCATTTCCCCAAGGCACAGCAGATTCGTGTGGATCAGCTTTCAGAATATCTAAGCTGACAATATAGGTTGGTGAAATGAAAACATCATGATATTTGGCAAGTTTTGTTGGACCATTACTTCGCTGTTGACATGATGCAAGAACAAGCTGAGAATCTGCAGAAGGATTAATTCAACAAGGTTAGCAACAAACACGTTTCCAAATTTGTAAAAAAGTTATTCATACCAGCACCGTCAGAATCATCATTTGTATTCAAAGATGTATTTCTCTTAGATAACTCCTTAACATGTTGAAAGGGGCATTCATCATTGTTGCATTTTCCTCGGAGCTCATACATGCAGAGTGGCCAAGATGGGTCAATTGCAATATTGCACATATATGAGCCCATTCCCTTCCCAGACAAATCACAAACGGCCTCCTCTAAAGAGTTTACAATCTGACCAGACTGTTCAATTTCATCAATGTTGACAAAAGCACCCTCTTCACTATAGATATGATCCTCTCTTTGTATAGAGACGGGGAACATGACCTTCAAATGACCAATTGCACTCCTCAAAATAGAAGAAGGTGAAAATATTGTAGATGTCACTGAAAAGTGGCATCCAAAAGAAAATCCATTGTCCTCTAAATTTTCTGAAGAGTGAAACTTTGGCATAGTACTTTTTTCCTGATGCAGGCCCTCATTCTGCAGCAGACCTTCTGGTGTAATTTCATTTGGTTTTTCAGGGCCTGTATCAGGAAATCTATTGTTAATTCATTTTTCAACAAACCAAAATAATGCTGCTAAAACATTGTTCACAAAGATATAAGTTACCTGAAACATCCAATTGATGCCTTTTCTCTGCCTCTGAGAGTGTAATACTGCCATTGCTCATCTGGGTCTTTTCACTTTCAACATCATTTTCAGCCCCTCGTTCAATGGAAGGTTCATAACATGAATCGATGTTCTTTGATGAAGTTCTCACTCCCAGCCTCGCAAATAGTTCAGACCTCAATGATGCTTCAAGAAGCAAAGAATCCTGATTATTAGAGTCATTATTTGCATTATTTTCAATTACTTTAGAGTTTTGTTGCTTTTGCTGATAGTCAAGGCTGGGTTGAACAGAATCATGGTCCATTAGAGAAGTCCCTTCATCTGCTGAAATAATCGGACTGCAAGGAGATCTTACTCCATTTGCAGCATTGTTGCTATTCCGAGGAAATGGCTCTGATGTACTAGCATCCTGCTCACTGCATGGTTCAGAACCCAAATTTTGTCCATTGTTATGCCGTAGAGACATATTGTGAGGAGCTATATTTATACAATTGACATTTGCACCGTTCCCAGGTTGATGAAGACCGTCATAGGCAGGCAGTAATCTATGAGATATCGGTACAAGGTTCATAATTTCAGGTACATCGTGCTCATGTTGTCTGGAAGACCATGATAAACAGGAATTGTTCACAATTAAAGATCTGTACCGGGCCGAACAAAGTTCCCTTTGACGATAAAGATCTGTACATCTAGCATTAGCTTCAATCAATGCTCTCTGAGCTTTCCGGTAAGCTTTAAGAGCATTTCTTTCTTCAATTTCACACATGCGTCTGTGGTTTTGTGCTTCCTCTAGCTCCTTGTCCAGCTTTTCCTCAATTTCAACTAAAGAATGTATATCCACATCTACATTAGATTGACCGGAGATATTTACATTACCCAAACTTTTCCACAGACTTGCGGTATCTTGAGACTTCTGAAATTCAATGTTAGTCAATTTTCAGCATAGTCGTAATGAGACTAAAGAAAGCTAAAATTATTAAATCACCAGACACAAAAGAGACCTGAGATTTTTTGCTGAAATGGGGCTCAAGTGCTCTATCACCAGATCTGACTTCATGGAAATCATTCCCTTTAGATAAATTCAACTCTCTCACTGCTTTGCTTGGTGAAGAACATGGTAGATTATCTAACCCAACTTTAGTTGGTTGATTCAACTCCATGTAACTCTGCAAGTTGAAGAACTATTAACCACTATAGAGAAAAGGCTTAGACGATTATGCAAAGAGAACCATTTAAAACTTATTTTTTCAAAAAGATTATTTCAATTTTATGAGGATAAAACTCAATTCTGCCTGTCCATAATTTAGCACCACAAACATTAGAACAAGATCCACTAGTCAGATAATCCTTAAAATACCAATTGCATCATTATGAAGGTCAATCACTTTCTTCTGCATAAGTAGATGACACAAAACACTACTACTAAAATACATGAGAAAAAAAAATAGAAGGTTCAGTTTATCAAAATCTAACCAATCCATAATAGTAAGTTAGCAACATGATTTTTACCACCATGTCTAGAATATAATAAACCTTAAGCTTGTTGACATGAATATATGAAGCAAGGCCCATCAGATGCAACATACAACGGGAAAAATGCAATAATATATCGAATAAAATATTTAAGCAGGGTGGAAAGCAGTTATGATATGTTAACCACACAAAAGAATGTATACCAAGTTATTTCCAAGAAACATTTTCAGTACAGTGCACCTTAAATCGTTAACTTACAAAGTTATTTGGCACAGCACTGGCACTTATGTTTGTTAAAGCTGCAGTCTGATTTGCTAAAACACTTGGATCAACCTCCCAACTGGGCCTTTTGGATTGATGCAAATTCTTATGAGAGTCAACACCTTCGAGATGAAAGAAACATGTCAGTCAGAGAATCCACAGGATTCTAGAAGATAAATTAAAAAAGATGAACAATTTCTTTTACCATCCTTCACCACTTTAGGTGTATCTTCTGATGAAATATCAACCAGCTTGTCATCTTTCCTTTTCCCTTTAATGCTCGACTTGGCTTTGCTTGCTGGATCTACTTTCTTGATGTGCTCAACCTTATCCTTGCTCCGAACACTGTTTGTCTCCATTTTTTGGTCTTTTGGCACTGAATTAGATTTTACATGATGTGCCTCTGGTCGAACACCTGAATTTAATGGGGTAAAATTAGAATCGCCAACTTTCAAGCGTTTCTTGTCTGGTTCTTTTGGATCCATTGAACCAGCATATGCTGAAGTTGCAACCCACTTCCTTCCTCCACTATTTTCTAGGTTCATAGTTGCTGTTTCCTTATGTTCCTGGGCAGCCTTAAGCTTCAACTCACTTTCCCGAAGTGCAATTTGCTGCCTCAAGTCCTGTAATTTACTATTGTTGGAAACTACACCTTGCTCTGACAAAAGATCTTGGCATGCCATATTTTTTTTGCGGGGGTTAAAATATCGAACTTGTGACCCTTGATCAACCGGAGAAACAGTAACTTTGGAATTGGCCCCACCATTGATCTTGGTCATTGAGATAAATGTACGGCTTAAAGGTTTCTTGGGAATTACTCTGGTAATATTCCTAGAAGTCTGTCCTAACTTGCTCATCTTCGCTGCAGATGAAGTTTGGGGTCTCTGGGTACAATCCCAAGTTGAGTTGGATTTATTTTCAACAGGTTTTTGTAGACTGCATTCTTCTGAGTCACTTCCACTGTCATCATCCGAGAAGCATATTACAAGATTATTGCCACCTCCAGAAGGTGCATACCAACTACGATTAGTGGATTTAACTGGAAATTGATTCTTCTCGGCATTTTTCTGACTCATTGGTGGAATAGGTTGTTGTGAGAGAACAGTAACCGCGCTGGCAATATTATTGCCAGCAATAGCATTCCCTACATATCAGCAAAAACATTAAAATTAATATTAAAATTCAGAAAACATTTAATTGTTTTCAAAATATTAGAAAAACTTACATTTTCCAGATGCAGTGAGGCAGTAGAGGTAAAATAAAATCAGTACAAAAACTAAGCAAAAAAAGACTTAGAAATATCCCTTGAATAGTTTCTATATTTACCATCAAATAGCAACCAAATACTGCATTCATTAAAGTACAATTTGAGCACAAGTTTAATACTAATACACAGACAGTCCATTTCAATGAACAGATCAACTCAGCTGCAACAAAATAAGCTCTAAATAAGCTGGAAACATCAAAGTGACTTGAGAATCTCAGCACTAGCCTCTAGGACTTACCAGTCAGATTTGGTGTTATGGGTTTCACTACAGAAGGTGCTACATTAGGTCCCGAAGGTGGGGCAATAGGACCACTAGACTGTGCAGTGGAGCAATCCAGATTTTCCTGGAAAGAAAAAAGCATTTAATACAACAAAAATCTGGAACATACTTTTGTTACAAAGTGAAAGCAAAAAAAAAAAAAAATGAACCCAAAACAACAGACAAATAGCAAAAATTAAAAAATATATATATTAACCAAGATAGAGCTTAGTATTTTTCAAATGGAACAAAGTTTTCACTGAAACCTCTGCTTCAGATCCATGATTTTGAAAAGCAACAAGAAGTTTTTAAACTAAATGTAATTAAGCATACTAAAATATAAACTACAAAAAATTGTTTTGAAAAGACTAAGACCTAAAATTCAGAAAAAAAACTAAAAAAAAAAGAAGACTCCAACCTTCATTTATCTTATTTAAGATAGAAAGAGATGAAATATTTTCTTTCCCTTTCCCTCGATTTTTCAGCAACCAAACAAAAAACAGCCCGCCACCTAATCAAAACTTCAAAAAACCACATATATTCACAATAAATCGGTAAAACTGGACAAATGATTTTTCATAGAGATGATAACTTGCCTATATTTCCACAACAGCCAAAGAACAGTTAAACAAACGAAGAAAAAATAGAAATGGAAATTAGGGTTAGAGAGAGGTGCGCTTACGTCGTCGTATGAATCGGAGAGCTCGCCTTCTTCTTTAGCTTTAGAGTCTTCGATGTCTTTGCTAAGGTTTACATTCGTTGAATTTGAAGCCATTGCTTTGAATTTAAGCTCATCATCATCCATGAATTTAATATTATTTTTTTTTTTTTTCCTTTTTTTTCCCTCAGTGACTTTCTTCTTATAGTCT